>JANHGN010008424.1:0-14469 GCA_024605025.1 Megaceryle maxima
CCGGTGAGTGCGGGGTAGCCCTGCCCGCCGCTCCGCGGGCTCCAGCGCTTTGTTGCACGGTCGCCGGGCCCGGCCGCGCCGTAGGGAGACCCGCCGCCACCCTGCGAGCCCGGCGCGGCCAGCTGCGGCCCCCGTCCCTGCCGGGATACCGTCCCCGCTCGGCTCGGCCCGGCCGCAGGCCGTGGCAGCCGCCCCACTCCCCGGGGATGCCGTGCGGGCGGCCGCCTCCCTCCGCTGTCGGCAGGTTGGAGGGGGGGGCGGTGGTGCAGGTGCCTCGGGTGATGGATCGTTTGTCACTGTCCGGGCAGCCCCCTCTCGGTGTTTTTTTAATGTTTTATTTCAGCAGCCGTTCTCTGGCTGGGGCCCCCGGGGCTGGGCCGTCTGTGGGGCGGGCGGCTTGGCCCCGCCAGGCTGTGGTTATGGGGGGTGCGGGCAGGGGTCGTACCGGGACCCCGGACTGGCGTGGCCGTGGCGGGGGAGACGGGGAGCGAGGGCAGCCTGGAGCGAACGGCGGAGCCCCGTGGGCGCTGCGGCGGCGTTGGCGGCCTTTGTTGTGGCCGGGGAGGGCGGTTTTCCCGCGGGAGCCCCGGCAGGGGTGCGGGAGGAGGCCCACCGGCCCCAGACCCTGGGTGAGCGGGGGGACCGGGACCCGTCCGCCGCCCTGGGGCAGCGAAGGGAGTCAGCCCGGCGGGGAGCCTGGTCGGGTTTTTTTTCCCCTTGGATTTTTATTTCTGTATTTTATGTAGTTGTTTTGGCGGCAGTCCGCGATCGGTCGACCCCGTGGTGTGACGGGGACGTTCCAGTTAAAGTACCCGGCAGGTTTCTCCCCCGTTGCATCCCCGGGGACGGGCAGGTTGTGGCCCCCGGGGGAGAGGGTCGGGAGTATGGTGTGGGGGGATTTGTGGAGGTGCTGAAGTACCTGCTGCTTGTTTTCAACATGGTTTTTGCCCTGCAGTCCTGGGAGGTGATCTGCATAGCTGAAAAGGTTTGCATAGGGACCAATCAGTAGCGCGGGGTGTTGAGACCCTGTGTGATGTTCACCTTGAAAGATTAGGACCGTAATTTCTATCTGTGCTTACGTATGCCTGTCTAGAGAGACATATAGAAGAAATAACGCAGGGGACTAAATGTATATATTTTGACCTGCAGTTTCGTGAATAACCTAACTGAAATCTCTTTGTTAACTAGAGTAACTCCCAAGATTTCGGTGTAGACCTGAGAGACCTGGCTTTATTTTAATGATTGAATGTTGGTTACTTGGCAGTGTAGGTTTGCATCAAGGCCTGTGGATGTCCATATGTTGGATCATGAAATTTTACTGTGGAAAACAAATAGAGGATTCCTGTTAAGTAAACTTTGCATGTTGGAACAAATGGAAGTGATAAGTGATTAGCTATGCCAGAGCTGTGTCGCTGTCTGGTGCCTGGGTATGCCCCCCGTGCCCATTTACAGCTGTACGGTGTTCCTGAGCTCACTCTCACATGGACCCAGGCTGGTTTTGCAGGGAGACAGCTCGATTGCATCCTTGGCACATTTTGGTGACAAGCTAGCGGTATCTTGAAGTAGGCTATGTGAACAAATGGTACGGTTTGCAGGAACCGGAATTTTTGCCCTATTTTGCTTGCCCTGTGCAATGTCGGTAGACTGGCAGCATTTGCAAATGCAAAACTTACTGCTGGCTGAAGTGTTCAGGAGCAGTAAGCAATCAAATCCTTCTCCATGCTTTTAGGTTAAGGCAGGCATGTTTATGAAGCAGTACACATGTGGTGCTGGAAATGTGCGTCCATGTTAATATGGCATTGTGCCTTTGCTCCGTGATCCTTGTCGAGGAGTGCTGGCAATAGAACTTTGGCTGCATATTTGGACTATGAGTTGGTATCTCCACACTGTGATGTGGGTCTGTTGAGCTCAATTGAAACCAGCTCTGGAATAGCAATGTGTTTTGGGTAGAATAATGCTTCAGATATCAGCGGTGGTAAACTAGAGATCAGCGAATGGTATTCTTCAGTTTGTGTGTGTTTGCTAGGAAATGGATGTGTTTGTTTGCTTTTCCAATTTTCTGGGCAGTTTTAGGCTGCTAGATGTGGCATAAAAATGTAGTATGTTTTAGGTGGTAGTATGTTTATATGGTTACAATTATACTGTAGCTCGTAGCCAGCTGATTATCTGATTCCAATTGAAGCAAGATAAGCACAATACTGCTGTGATTTTTAGTAGCTTCAGCATCCATTTAAAATGTATTAAAACACCTGTATACCAAGGTTTAAGTAAGGGTTAGTTATGTCCAGTCTATTGTTTATTTGCAGTTTGGTGCATCAAGATTAGCTACTTGGTAGTATCACTGTTGTATCAGTACTATGGGAAAGGAAGCTCTCCTCTAGCAGAAGGATACAAAGCCACAGAATTAGTCTGCCAGTGTTACTTTAACTGGTTCATAGTTTTCTGCAAGTGTTCAGTTGGATGTGTTTTTGGTTTTGGGGGTTTTTTTTTGTTTTTTTTAGCATACAGACAACTTCTGGATGCTTTGTGTGCAGAGTATGGGGTGAGTGTGGGCAGATGTTCTGCTTACCCTTTGAAATGCTTACTACTGTCATGAGATTGTTGGGAAACTTTGGTGTTGGAACATGATGTTTCACTTCCCAAATGATGATGTTAACTGTTTTGTAGCACTGAGTTGTGGGGATTTACTTGGCTTTCTGAAGATGTGCTGAGCTGAAGAACGTAAGGCAATGTCAGTGCTTCTCTCTCTGATGGTTAAATTGCTGCAGGACAGTTCTGCTGATGGTGAAGAGCAGTTTCATTTGGTTTTGTATGGGATTTTAAGTTTCTGTTGCAAAATAGTGGAAATACTGTTTCAGCAGTGGCCTTTGACTTGCAGGACTTCCTGCTATAAGGAAGTCTTGTGTCATTTGTCCAAAACAAACAGATTTCGGAGAAGGCGGATGTGATATTCCATGAGAAATGATACATCTTAGTCACAATTTACCCCCTAGTGCTTGCCTTTATGATAATTAGAACTGTGAGGGGCTACTCTTATGCTACTGAAACAAAATTTGCATTTTGAAATGGAATCTTTTGTTAGTCCGTATTACAACTTCTGGGTATGTGTGTAGGGTGAAAACAAATGATTTCATAATGGCTTTAATAATGAATCTTTTAGCTTCACTGTTTTCCTCCTTGATTCTTTGTTATTGTTGTTGTTATTGTTGCTATTTGCAGTAATAAAGCACTAAAAATGCTCAAGCTGTGACAAATCTTTACACTGTTAGTTTCTTTGAGTTCTTGGCAATGCTGATTGGTTTAAAAAAAATACTTTTTGTTTTGTTTTGTTACTTGTGTGTCCCAAGGGACCTACAAGTTGAGTTATAGCTAAGTAAGCCCTTACATATACTCCAGTGTTGAAGGGAGTGAGGCATGCTGAAATAAGATGGTCACATCTCCGGGAACAGCTCACTTCTTTAAGTTTGTATTTTGGTTTGCAGTTTTCATCTTGTAATACACGGTTTCACTCTTGTGTAGCTCCTGATATCTTCTGTTGGAGACTTTACATCCTGCTGCTGGGCTGTTCTCACCTTGTCCAGGCTGGGTAGGAGAAGACAGGACATAATTACAAGGCCCCTATACACATTTGTTTTGACCAGCTGTCCCACAAACCGTATAGAAAGGGCTGCCATATCCTATATTCCTGCTTGCACTTTCATGGCCAAAGCTTCCGATGTTATGTATGAAATTCTGCTAGTGCCTTGGTGTGGATGTGAAGCCATGGGTGTGGACATGAGAGTAGCACCTTGGCTCGGGTGATAGCGCTGCAAACTTTGAGAGACTAAATCTGCATTATTGGTGATCCAGCCTTGAGAGATTCTCTTTGGCAAGCAGCCCTTGTTTCGTGATGCAGTAGTGCAAGCTTTTGCTTGTTGGTGGCATCCTCTGCTTTTCTGTGATATGACAGGTAAGTGCATTTGGAACCTGCCTTGTCAGTGAAACATAGCACAGTACCTGCAGACTCTGTGTTTGGGTCACTTATCGAAAGATGGAGGTGATTATTTAAGCAAAATTAGATTATTTGTCACACAGTTGTTGCATATCTTGTTTGATCTTTCTTCTAATTCTGCATCAGATCTTAACAGGTGAAGGAGGAATAGGAAATACTGTGTAAAACTGTTGGGATAGTATTGTGTAGAATTTTCTGACTCGTAGTGCCTGGTTTTAAACCCTCTGTTTGGACTGGGTACCTGTAATTAAATTTTTGTATGAATGGTGTAGAGGGGACAATCTTTAGCTATTTCAATTGTAATAGATGTGCCTATAAAGCCTTAAAATATATGTCTGTAAGGGTTTTCTACTTGTTCATTAAGGTAGCTGAAGGGTATTGGGGAGTTGCTGGTTATTCCCCATCCCCCTTGTCCAGCTCAACATACCTTTTTTTTTTTTTTTTTTTTTCTTTTCACAAGGGTTGGGAAGAAGGTACCAAAGTTTGCTAGTTACTTAACTGAAAGAGGGTTGCACACATTGAGAGCCTTTCTTTCCTCCTCTCTCTCAAAGCTGCTACAAAAAGGGCCTTAATGACTGCTGTGAGGACTAGATAGCAGCAGCCTGGTGAGGAGGCTGTGGCTTTGGTCTCAGGTGCTGGTGTCACTGTTGGGGGTACTGGCTTACACCTGCTAGGAGCTCTTGGCTGCTACTGAGGTTTTCGAAATGGGTGTGAAGTGCAGCTTGGCCCAGTAGCTGCAAACAAGGAGGAATAGGTCTTGGGGTTTTTTTTCCTATTTGCTTTGCTCTAAATGTGCAGGAGGGCTTGTTTTTCCCCCGTTCTTTCCCTGAAGTTCTTTGTAAGTGAAAATGAAAGTTATTTATTTTTTATTTCCCCATGTGGAAAAAACATTTTCTCTGAGGTAGAATTTTCTGATTTCTACCCTGTGTGGAAATGTGCAATTGGTGTAGTTTTTGACAGTTGTGCCTGTGTTTTGGGAATGCTGAATAACAGCAGTGAATCTTTGTGGCTTTTTTTTTTCCCCGTGTGATTGTTTTGTTTTGTCTGGGTTTTTTCTTTCTTTTTTTTTTTCTCTCCCCACCTGTTGAGCAAAGCTGTGGGTGTGGAAGTAGAACTGTCTGCATTGACGTTTGGGGGAAAAAAATCATTTGGTGTTTCTTTGGAATCTGATTATTCTAGTGAGAGCTACATGTCATCTTTTGGGATCTTTCCCTTTTGAGGGAAAATGGTTTTGATTGCTTTCCTGGTTTTGTTGTTTCATCGATGTCCTGTGATGGATTCCTGCCTGTCTTAAGCATGTGACTTCTAATGCTTCTGTCATATTGCAGAACGGGAACAGATTTGCAGAACTTACTGTAGCACATGCGGAAAAAGTACTTTCTAAAATTTCAACAGTGCTATAACAGTGTTGTGCTAGGAAAGAGTGAATTGTGTGGAAGAAAGGATCAGTAAGGGATGTTGAATGGTATGAAGGCATAGAGCTTCATATTTTGGGGTAAACATTAAGAAATATAGGAGAAAAAGAAGATGAATGCATCTGAATTAGAACACTCAGATATGCATTTAAAGAATGTTTAATTCTTATACCTTCACAAATATTGTTGTTTCCATGACACTCATACAAATATTGTTGTTTCCATGTCATTTATTTATTTATTTAGTTTACAATACTACAAGGAAAAAGCTTTGAGCTGATTGGCTAACTTAGTGTGCAGACAATAATAAATTTGAAAACACACAGAAGAAGTGGATTTTCCAGATGGTTTATTTCATCCCTTTCTCTCTTGCTCTAGAGAAACTGCATTTTATGCCGAAAGTATGTACAAGCTAAACTGGTAGTTTTTTAGGTTGGTGGCTATTCATCAGTTTCATGACTAACTTAAGCTTCTTATTCCAATTCTAAGACATCTGTCTTACAGAAGTCAGACCCTTTATAGTTGGCTTTTGCCTGTTTTTTTCCATCAACTTTTTCTACAAGCTTCCTAGTTGGTGAAGGAAGTTATTTCCTCTCTTGAATCATCCATTTTCTTTCTAATGGCCATGCCAGTTTCAAGTTTGGATGTGTATTTGAAGCTTTCTAGTGAAGGGTTTCGGTGTGGGGGGGGGTGGGGGAATTATCAAAATTGATGCTTAACTTAAAGCAGCAGGTGTCAAATAAGCAAATGGAGAAAAGTAAAACCTTTGGAGCTGACAGTTTGGTGGTGACGAGAGAGACACATGCCTAGAAAGGGAAGATATTCTCACGTGTTCCCTGAATGTTTTTTAGGGCCTTTCACTTTGGGAACGATGTGACTTGAGTGAGAATGTGGATCAGGAGCTCTTAAGAGAAATGTTCATCTGGCTTTCTGTTTCAGTACTCGTTTTGTCAGAGGTATGGCCCTGCATTGGGTTTTAGAGGGTAGCTCTACCTGGATTGTCTTGCTGTTAGTTCTCTCAGTATCATTTTTCCAGGTGGAGGGTAGGTTCTAGTGAAACATGTTTTATGTTCTTACATTTATTATTTTCAAACGAAGATGTGGTAAAAATCTCAGTATAATTCAAGTGGGGTGGTTTGATTTGTGTAAACTAGTAGCTGATGGGATGTTGCTTCAGAAAGTGGGCTGTATTTGAATGCCGTGGTGATCAGTAGGGTTGTGTGCTGCTCTTGCTTTTGCTGAGAACCAAAATCTTAACTCGCAGATGAACTGTAATAGAAAGAGGGGGTTTCTACACCTGGAGAGGCTTCCTATAGATTGTGTTTGGTTCCTTGGTGTTATAAGTATATCCTTTTTTTTTTTTTTGTATCATGTGAGATTAGAAGAATAGAAGGAGAAATTGCAGGGCTAAAAAAGTGCTTAGGGTGTCCAGAACGTGTGCTGCTAAAATGCACACTGAGAGAATACATGTGCTTTTTCATTAAAAATCTGACAAAATATCAACTTGGCTTGATAAAAAAACTTTTAAAGGAGTTTGCAAGAGCTTGAATGATGGACAATCCCAAAAGGGAGAAAGACTGTTCAGAATGCCTTAGGGAAGGCAAAGATCATTAAGAAGGTTAATCAGATAGAAGTGCGCTTGGCATAACCAGGGTGAGCTTTTGTCTGGGGTTTATTAGAGTGGTGTGAAGTTTTGTGGGTTGTTTATGTAGGTGGGCTGTGCTAGTGGAACCTCCCCCCCCCCCCCCCGCCTTTGGCTGGGAGATACAGACTCTTCAAGGCTTCAGTGGCAATACTAGTTTAAGTGGTTCCTGCACCCAAACTGTGCAGAGTGGTGGGCAAGCTCAGAAATGGTCCTTAATTTTTGAAAGACAAGTGCTTTGTTCTTATTTTTGAGGACAGCGTAACCAGTAATGAGAACCAAGAGCTGGGCATTCCCAGCTCCATTAGGTTCAGTGGTGTAAGCCACTGTCAAAGTTGTCTTGTAGGACCAGGACTGTTCTGACAGTGGAAGGAACTTGCAGGACTTTGGGGTTTTCTGTGCCTGTTTGGTTTAATGCCAGAAGCTTTTGAATCCCTGTTGAATGGGAGAGGGTGGGCTTTAGTTCTCTGCCTTTGGAACCTGAAAGAAAAGTGCTCTTACTGCAGGCTGATGATAATAGGACTGCTATCTGCTGGTTTTGTGCCAAGACTCACCACCTCCACAGCATTCAGAGTGCTATTGATGGTTTTAGGACTTGTGTCTGTGCTTGTATTCTTGCCAAGACTTCCTTACTTCTAATGAGATTTTATGGAGGTCCTTGGGTCTTCATATGAGAGACAGGGATAAGTTCAAGGCCTTGCTTTGTATTTGTGTGAGTGCACAGAGTACAGAATGTATCGCATGGTAGAGGGGCAGACAAAGCAGATAACAAGTGTGTTTCTTAATGTAAAAGTTGAATCTTTTGATGTTCTCAGGGCTGCTAAGAGTTGAAATGTCTTCGTGCAGGCTCTCAGTTGTGAGATTGACTCAAATTATGGCTTTCGAAGCATTAAAAACACCAAATAAATGGATTTCCTTTTTGATTTTTGAGCACTGAGCGTGCGGTTATGTTTCTTTTTTCCCCAGCTGTGAGGAGTACAACATTTTGGGGATCTTCACATGGCAAAATGCTCAGACTTGGGATGCCAAGAATAGGATGAGATTGAGAAGGATGCGGTCAGAACTGGCAATAACTCTTGTCATCGCTGGTTTCCTGTCAGATAGTGACTAAAGAGAAGTGTAATTCATTTTAGTTTGGAGTTTATTTACACTTGCAGAAGACAAGATGCATCTCTGAACAGGCAGAATTAAACATGGTTTATAAGCAGTCAAGCAGAATAGGCATAGAAACAGTGTTGGTATTGCATCACCAATTAAATGCCACTGCTTGAGTCGGTAGCAGTTGAGCAGTGAGCCACAACAGCAGTGTAAAAACAAAGTCTCTATGGATATGATCTAAGAGGATGCTAATTTCCTTGTTAATTAGGTTTGCAGAAGTTCCTTTTTCACCATTCCGAGCCATGAAGATAAGCTTAGTGAAGAATATTTAATTTAGGTTTTGAGTGGGTCCTGAAGTAACCAGGGATTACTCATTATTAGAGAGTGTAAAGGCACAGCAGCAACACTTCTAACTTGGACTGTAGTAACTTCTGGAGACAGAAATACTTTACTTTTGTTTTTTTACCAGGAACACGACCATGTTTCTAGCAGTGTTGGACTGGGGAGGGAGGGGAAGGTTTCCTTGCCCTCTGAAATCCCTGGTAATTTCACTGGTGATGTCCCTGTGTTTAAGGAGATGGGAATCTGGATATGCTATATTAATAGCTGGATTATTATTTAACTTTTTTTTACCTAGTTATTAGTAGAGTTTCTTGGTGTGAGTTGGAATAGCCTGATCGGTTAAAACATCTAAAGCTATAACCTATTTTTATTTCAGTAAAGCACGTGTGTATATATGATTCAAATACACATGATAATATGAATGTTTGGGTTTTGTGTTTGTTTTTGTTTGTTTAAAATAAATGGAAGCAGAAGAATTGTGTGCGTGTTGCAAGTAATGTACTTGGTTTTGGTTTAGCTGTAAGTGTCTTTAAATTGTGATCTTTCTTGATAAAAGGAGATCAATACAGTTGTTGTTTCTTTGAAGTAGCTCAGATTGAGTAGAGACTATACCAGGGTGAGGGTTTAGCTTCCTCTGCCACAGGCAGAATAAATTTGAAGGACAAAAACTCTCCTCCTCTTTCTTGCCCAGGCTTTTCTCCATCCTCCTTGAAGAATGAAGTTAAACTTGCAGCATGAGTAAGGACGATCATTTTGAATTAAAATATAATAGCAGAACACACAAGAATAAGTTTATCTAAATAATTTAAATAATAAAGGGATACCACCTCAGTAGATGCTCGTGCTGTGTGGCGTTCAGTTAAGGTCTGTCTTGTTGCATTAAGCTGAGGATTGTGGTGGCGAAGTGGACATCCTTAGAAGATCTGCTTGTTGTCTGTCTTCTGTAGTACTCCTCTTAAAACTGCCTTTGAGTAGGGTAGTGGAGCAGCTCAGACACTGTGGGGTCGTGATCAATTGAAATACATTTCTTGGTTTTTGGTTTATTTCCCAGTCCCTCCACATTAAATTACCAGAGAAGTTAACCAGCCCGTAAGTCCGTATGGTGAAGGGCCAAATGTTCTGTGTCCAGAAACCAATTGTCTTTTTTGCTCTTTGTCATTTTTAAGTGGATGAAGGTTACTTCTGGGAGCTTTCTTGAGATGCAGTGTCTTTATTTCTGTGAATAGTTGTACAAAGTTACACAGGATGCAGCTATGGTTTGCGAGGTGTGTGTCTGTGTGTCTGTGGAGAGACAGAGAGAGATGAATGGATTGGTGGTAGGTTTTTTTTACTTTGACAGTCTGCCTCTGCAAATTTATCCTTAAAAATGTGCTTAAAGAGGCATGTGAACTTCTTGCCACTTCCAAAAATGCATTTTATTTTCTTTTTATGTGTTGGTCCTTGTCCAAATTGCCCAACAAACCCAGAATTTTTAGCAGTACTATTGTGTAATGTATTCTAAAATTAATTTCTCTGATGCTCTGAGAAAGGCTTTCTGCTGTCTGTGGGTAGCAGGACCACGTTCCAGGGCTTATTCTGGTGTTAATGATGGGCAAAACTTGGGTTCAGTGGACTAACTGCTGCTGTCTTTGGTCTTTATTATGTGTGGGGAGGAAGGACTCATATTAAAATGTAAATTCACCCAAGACAGTTTGAATGCATCAGAGAAATTTTAGTAGGAATGGACATCTAGCCCTACTCAAAGCACGGCATTTGCTAGGCTGTTTTAGTTGGGAGCATGGTGTTTGGAGGCCTGAGTTTTTACAGGAGGAGGTAAGAGGTGGTGGGTGTGGGGTGAGTTTTTGAGGTGCCTTAAGCAGCAAATGAAGATGTGAATCTTTCATGTGTACTGTTAACCACTATTCAGTTAGTGGCCGATTACTTTTTTTTTTTCCTCCTTCTTTTCCTGATCTGATGTTGCTGACAGTAAGATAATTTGTTATTTATTGTGATGTGAAAGCACTGGATATTTTACTGTAACTATTTTTCACTATTTGGCTTCTAACCGGTCTATTAGAATTGTGCTGCATTTGCTCTTGGAGTGGTGGGGCAGCAGAGAGTGGTGTCAGCGGCAGCGGCCGTGGGGTCCTGGCATGTAAACCTCATTGAAAAGTTAGCACAGCACGTGGAAGGCTCTTACCTCTGCCGAGGAGAAAATGGGATGCTTTTGTGAATTTAAACATATTAATTCTAAACAGTAAGTGTCCTTTGACCCTTTTACTTTGCTCAGGGTGTATGTTCAAGGAAATGAGCCTGTAGGTGATCGTGGGAAGGGGGCAGGAGCGCTGTCAGGAACACCCTCACTTGACTGGAAGTTTAGGATTAACTGGGATCATAGAACTTTGGTCAGAAGCCATACTTTCTTGTTAAAGCATTAAACAGTGGTTGAAAAAAAAGGTCTCTGAATAACCCAGTCTTCTAGAATAAACTGTGTTTCCTGAGATTAACGGATGGTCTTGATATTTAAAGAAAAAAAAAAAATGTAGTTGACCTTTTCTTTTTTTTTTTCTAACTAATGTATAAAAACTCTTCCCGAGTAGCTTTTGGTATAACTGTTTCAGGAAGATAACTGTGTCTAAATGAATGGAAAATGGAGGCCTGATGAAAACTTTCATTATTTGTCTGTTATTTTCTCATTAATCTGAGTATTGTTGCTATTTCTGTAGACTGGACAAGAGGTATTTGTCTGCAGATATCTTGAATTGTGCAGAATTGTTTTGCCAAGAATACTTGACCTTTTTCTTTTCCCCTTCCTGTTAATGAATACTGACATGGCCATGGCCATGGTCATGGTGCTAGTTAACTAGTAAAATCTACCAATATAAAGTAAACCCAGCAAAATAGATCCCTTTCCTTCCTCCCCCAGTTTCTTTAGTAACACAATTAAGTAGGAAAGGAACAAAAAAAAAAAAACCCCAAAAAACCCAAAAAAACTAGTCTGGCAAACAAGTCATGAAGGTTTTGTTTCGCTGTGACTTTGAGTGTTGCGGTAAAAAACCCCTTTTTCTGTTGCCCTCCAGGTCTTTCATCAGGTACTGTTAGAATAATGCTTAGGCTGAACTGTGTTGAGAGAGAAGAATGGGACTTGGTCTCTTGACATTAAATGGCAGGACACATTTGTATGTGCTTATGTGTATTGCATTCCTTCTGTCCCTTATTTTCTCATACAGAACGAAAGTGATGTTCTCGATCTCCCTTTCTTTTTTTTTCATTCCTATGTTTAAATAATTTGATATTAGTAAATAAGCTTCTTACTCTTCTTTATACCATTTGTAATCAGTATTCCTGAGATGGAATTCCAAAGACCTAACAGAGAATTTTGAACAGGGCTGGGGAGAAGATGGCAAGACTTCATTGTGAGTAAGGTGGAGGCTTGTATTAAAAATACAATACTGTCTTAAAATTTATACCTCTTAATAGGTTATTCTTCTTTTCTGCTGTTTGTTGTGCAAGGCCTTGAGGATTCATCTTGAAGAACAGCCAGTCTAAATTATTTAATTTTATTTTTGTCAATAAAAAGGCAGAGAAAAGGAGGAGGAGAGAAAGAGGAGGTGACCAAGAAGACAGTGGTATCTGAAAAACCTGTGTACTGGAGCAGTGTAATTACAATGCCTGACACCTTTTCACTCTCTGCAGTGTCCTTTCTTAGTTGAAACCAACTGTCTTTTGAAGAATCTGGTACTTCAGTGGTGATCTTTGGATCATTGTAATGGTTTTTACAGTAAAAAATGGCTGTCCTTCCACATAAACAGTGACAGGTCACTGCACTGGTTGTAACATCTATTACTTGAATGAAAGTGTCTCTTTTGGAAAGATATCCTGTATAATGAACATCTCTCAGTTGGGAAATCTTACATGGTTAGTGATCTGTTCTTCTGGCCGATTATCACTCTCCTAAGAGGTTTTTATTTCCAGACTGAAAGTGAGTTTGCTTTCCAGTGTGTGTTGTAATACCATTATCCGCTAGGTCAAAGAGCCCTGTGCTATGTAAATATCATCTCCATACAGAGCAGATGACCTAGTCTCTTTTTAACTTTCTCTTGACCTCCAGTAATAAATTTAGCTTTCAGTGATGATAAATAAAATATATTTAAGTGATTGGTAGTCATAATTTTTATTCTAGTTGCCCTCTTAAAAGATCTTAAGCTCAGGAAGAGTGACCTTTAGATGTTTTAGGGTAGTCTGTAGGTATTCTGGGATATGGAGTAATACTCCTTGCCTGCTTTGAAGCTCTCCCTTCCTTCCCTGCCCAACTCAGGGGTGTCTCCTGCTTCATCCAAGGGTCATGTAACTCCTGTTGCCATGAGCTAGTTGGTTGTCCTTTTGTAATTGATGCTTTATGTATTCTTCCTTACTTCCCCCTCTTGTTCCTAGCATGTAGCTGTGCATTTAACTGTGCTAAAATGGGTGACATTAGAAGGTGCCTTGTCTATGAAGAGATCCAAATAGGGGTGTCAGTCAGCAGTTACCACATATCCCCCCTGTGTGTTCATCCAGATGCATCAATTCTTTGTTTCTGTTAATAAATTGGTTGTATTAGCTGGGGTACCTTTAATGCGATTAAAGCGAGGTTGCTGAGCTGAAGGTATCAGTTTAAGGATGCTGAGCAGCACATGCCAGCTTGGGTAGTGAATGAATATATTAATGTGAGGAGAGCATGTTTATCTCAAAATGATCAATTTAATAATGTGGCGGAGATAGCAAATACAGGTGTCTTTGAGAAGGATGTTTGGAAAATCTGAACTAATACAGTTTGTTTAAACAACATTACCATAGTCACAATTTAGTCTCAAAAAGGTAGAAGTTTCATTACTCCCAGTAGGCAAGGGCTTGGAGGGAGTGTTTTGTTTGTTTGTTTGCCTGTTTTCTGTTTTTTTTTTTTTTTTTTTTTTTTTTCTTTGTTTTGGTGTATGGGATTTTTTTGTAGTGGAGTGTTTTGTTTACTTCTCGTTGTTGGGTGCTTTTTGGATTTTCTTTTCCCAATAGTTTAGACATGTCAGCTGCTTTCAGAATATGGGGTCCTCTTAGTACTAAAACTTTTTCTTTTTGACTTCCACTATGCTGGTTGTGTTGTCAACAGGGCAGGGAGATGGAGGTGGAGGCAAAGTAATGCTACTTGTACTGCCATAGTTCTTGGAAGATATTTCTCTTCTGAGCTTTCTAGGGGATCTCCAAGCCTAAGAAAACTGTTGTACTCAACATGCAATACTCTTTTTCTCATCCCCTTTTATTCTAGGAAATAGCAGTAGGTAGTCTCACTTGGATGTACACAGAGCTTCTGTTCCTGCTCTTTAACTGAAGGAAAAAACGTTGGGATTTGGGGAGGGAATATTTGTTTTTCCACCTCTGCTGTTTGTCTTCAGTTACGCTGTTTTATTGCTACTCTTCATTTCCTTCCTTCCTTCACCTCACTGGTGAGTGGTGCCCTGCCCCCTTGTTACCAGTCCCTTTTGGACACCTCTTGCCAGATGGTCGAGTAATTCTTCCTTCGAGTGTCACCACTGGTTGATAGAGGAGGAGCTGCTGTCTGAATGCACACTCTACATTACCAACAGCATTGTAAGTTTTCCAGCCGCTTCCAAGCAGAATGCTGACGAGTCTGGACAAGCAGAGGGAAGGAATGTGTCAGCCTGCCACAAGTAAGGGAACCCAGCTTAGTGACCCATCTCTGTTTCACAGTTAGTGTTTCTTGTGCAGTGTGTATTCCTTTAAGTCTGGCATATGTGCTCCTGTTGCAATTGGGAGTGCTTTAAATGAAACAAATGCATTATTTCACTTTCCTTTTTTGGTTTGTTTTGATATTCTGCTCTTGCAAAAAGTTTTTCTTTGCTCATAAGAGTGAGGAGAGTGTCTGTTTGGGTGTGCTGGTTTGTCAGAGCATTCATTTATCCTTTCTGCTAGGTTTATTTTTTTTTTTTGGGGGGGGGGTGGGGGGGGTGTGT
>JANHGN010008426.1:0-10228 GCA_024605025.1 Megaceryle maxima
GGGCTGCCCTGGGTGACCCTGCTCTGGCAGGGGGGTTGGACTCGATCTCCAGAGGTCCCTTCCAACCCCTACCATTCCATGATTCCCACTGTGAGCTTTGACACAGTAGTCTCCAGTCACAGTGACCTGCCCCGTGCTGGTGCCACTGCTGCTGGACAAAGTGAGAGAGGCCTCCAGCTGCAGAAGGTCTCAGCAGCACAGCTGGATGGGAGCCAGGTGACAGCAGCGTTGTCCCTTGATCTGTCACAACATCTCAGGGCTTCCTTGGTGCCCTGAATCTTTGCCTCTGGCCTGCAGCTCACAGAAACCAGGAGCTGTTGGGGAAGCAGCTTCTGGGTGCCTGGTGCTGCCACATCCCGCGTGGTGTTGGCAGGGGAAGGAGCTGTTTGTGAATTGAAATCCATCACTTCTCCCAGAGTACCTGGTTTGATGGCAGTTAAACCTGTGTGAGGCAAGAGTTGTCTTCTAGCAGGACTCCAAAGCAGCCTGTGAAAAAAGGGGGGGGGAAAAGTGCAACTTTTTAACCTTTTTATCTGTTTATTTTTATTTCTTTGTGATACTTAAAGAAGGCCAGGAAAGTTAGCTCTGTTAACCTCTATATAAATATTTTGCTTGCTTTTGTACACCAGAAATAGCAGATTTTAGCTTCCCTGGTTTTGCTGAAGGACCCAGCGAGAGCTGGAGAACCTCCAGGAACTGGCCAAGGAAAGAAGATGGCAAAGGAAGGGTCTGGTCTGCACGAACGGCTCACTCGAGGGGGTAAATGAACAAAAGACTCCCCCAGCTCGTACCAGCACTGCGGGTAGAGGGACCTCGGATGCTGAAGATGCAGCTTTGGTGTCCCTCGTAGCTCCAGCACAAGGCAGCACTGGGAAAGGGTTGGGGCTGTAGCAGGAAAAAGGTTGGGGTTTGGGGTTTTTTTGGTCATTTTTGGTGACCCGAGAAAATAAACCAACAGATGATGTTCAGCAATGGCCTTTGTAGAAGAATACAGTATTTTTGCAACCTGTCTTGGGCCAGAACTAATATATGGAGTAGCAGAATTGTTTTCAGCTCTTCAGACCTGCACGAGGTTTATCACATCTCAAAAAAGCAGATCACTGGGATAGCACCTGCTCAGAAAATGCTTTGAAATTCCTTAAAGGGAGAACACAACCTTCTTCCTATTCTCCAGGCCCTCTGAACACTTGCATTCTTTATCTACATCTAATCTTCAGGTCCTGTTTTATTTCTCCAGCACAAGCACCGTCCCCTTCTGGGAGGAAGAGCTCTTCCCAGAGCTCCTGCAGCGCAGTGCGGGTGGGCCCTGAGGAGGAGTCTTGGGAAGCCTCCAAGATGTGACCCAGGCCCTCACACCTGCTGTAACACAGCCACTCCGTGCCCACCAGCGCAGCGTGGTCTCCTTTATTTATATCACCGTGGGAGGAAGAGACCTTTGTTATGATCACAGATAGCGGGGGAGGGAGGAGATGGGAGGTGGTTAATGTGGAGAGCAGCTCATCAAGCCTTGTGATGAAATGTAACGGCTGTTTGGATTTGTTTCCTGAGGTTTGGTTGTCTTTGAACTCGTCAGTTCTGCTTTAGGGCTCTCCAGGGACTGTGCCTTTGTGGGTGATGAATGGAAGGAACTGGGATAATGGGTATCTTTCCTTTTTCTTGTCTTGCCAAAAAGTTGGAATTTAGGAAACCTTTGGAAGCAGGACCTGGGCAGAGCTGCTCACTGTTTCCTAGGATCTGGGGTGGGGCTTGGAGCTTTAGCCGTGTCATGATTAGCTAATGACTATAGTTGTGGCCCTGGATTGTGCTTGGAGCTCCTAGCAGTGCACCTGAGTGGACAAGGAAGAGTCCCCTGGGCAGTGCTACTCCAGCCAAGCTCTCCCTTGTCCGTTCCCTGCAAGGTGGTTACGCTGTCTGGTGAGATCAACATCCCACATCTGGCCTAAGCTAGGAAAGGCTGTGAGCTTGTTCTCGAAGGGCAATCCTCACCATCAACAACAACAAAGATGGGGCAGCAGGTTCTGGCCCCGCCTGGGGAGAGGAGAGAACCTTCAAGCCTCAGGCTGTACTCAAAGTTACCTCGATTCCTGAACATTCCCTGTGGCTGGGGTGTGCACTGAGTGGAGAAGCAGCCCTGAGGACGAGGTTTGAGGAGCAGCTCAGCTGGGCAGAGGTGTGTCCAACAGCAAGGAGAGGTACAGGGCTGAGTGTGTGTCCAAAGCTGCTGGGGGGATTTTGGCTGTGCCCTCAGGAATTCCATAGTAACTTCTGCCCAGACAGCAAGGCCAGGCTGGACGGGGCTCTGAGGGACCTGCTCTAGTGGGAGGCGTCCCTGCTGTGGCAAGGGGGGTGGAACTGGATGAGCTTCAAGGTCCCTTCCAACCCATTCTGTGATTCTATGACAGTAGCTTTTTCCTGTCTCTCCTGAGTGGAGTTGTAACGGGGCTTATCCTTCTCGGGGGTTCAAAATGATCCTCAGTGGTCCTTTGCCCCCAGGGCCAGTGTCAGGAAGGAGAAGTATTTGATCTCTTTGCCCAAACTCAGCTCTCCAGCTGGAAGTATGCATTGCTCCAGGATGAGGAGGAAAACAAGATAAGGAGACGGTGGCTGATAGACCAGGGAAAGCCTAAGACTAAACCAGGGCAGCAAAGAGAATTTGGGGTGTAGGTCTGGTGGAGTGACCCAGCTGCATGACTGAGAGAACACACGGCCCTGGAAAGCAGATCCTGGAGAGGTTCACTGCAGCAGAGGGCACCAGAAAGCAAGAGAAGCTTTGCTCTGTGCTAACGGCTTGTAAAATACTCTGGTCTCCGTGGGTTACACAGACTGAGGGTCTTGTGGTGGCATTGGCTTTGTGCTTTACGTGGGAAGTAAGGGTGAAGAACGACTCGACAGCTGCCTGCTGCAACCTCCCGTGAACACGGGCCGTGGAATGACCACGAGCTCTCAGCACCCCAGTTCAAACCCAAACCGTGGCTGCAGCTTTGGGGTGACAGAGGCGCTCCAGGGCAGGGCCACTGCTGCCATGCAGGGTCTGGTGGCCTTCTGGTCTCCGTGTACCTGCGCGCATCCTCGAAACCCCGCAGAGGATGCTCCTGGCACGTCTGCAGTGAGCACCCAGCTTTTCTGTGCTGCCCGCTTACCTCCCGGCCCTCTCCATCTGCGGAACGTCACCGGTGTGATGGCCTCATCCCCGTACCCCCGACCTCCGCCTCCCCCCCAGGGGATGCTGCGGGGACCCCGGGGGCCTCCCCCAGCGCCATCCGCTCTCTCCGGGCGAAGCGGGAGGGCCGGGCAGGAGGCGGGAGGTCCGGGCCGGGGGCAGGGGCAGGCTGGCTTCAGCCCGGCCCTCCCCCCTCCCCCGCCGTGGGCGGGCTGCGCGGGGCCGTTTCCGCCCCTTCCCGGCCGGTGCCGGTGCCCGTCCCCCCGGCTCGCTCGCTCGCTCGGTCGGTCTGTCTGTCGGGCGGTGCCTGTGGCGGGCGGAGGAGAGTTTCCAGGAAGTGGCCATATTGGATCCATTCAGCCGCATCCACCCGCGGCGGGGAGAGCCGCGCTCCCGCCGCCGGAGCCGCGCCAGCCCCGGCCATGGCCGCCACCGACCTGGAGCGCTTCTCGGTGAGCACCGGCCCCCGCCTGCTCGCGGGCCCTCGGGAGAAGAACTTGGGTTTAATCCCTCGGGGGAGGGATAATCCGGCCGCTGGTGTCGGGGACGGGGGGGGATGCGCCGGGCGCCGGCTCGCTGTGCGCGGCCACGGCCCCGGCAGAGCCGGGAGGAGCCCGGTAGCTGCGAGGGGGTCCGGGTAGCGGGGCGAGGGGAAGCCGCTGTCCTCGGGAGTCCCTCCGGGAAGGTCCTGCCGGTGGAGCTGGAAAGCTCCGAGGCCTCGGTGCGATGCTGAAACCGGTGACGAAAGTGAGCGGTGACCCCGCGCTGGGTGCCCGAGGAGCTCACGAAGGGGCTGCGGTGTCCGCGCGTCTGCGGAGCCCCCGGCGGAGCCGGGCGGCGAGAAACGGGGTCGGAGCCGCTTAAATAAGAATTGTTTACATACCGCCGGTATCCAAACGCTCCGCAGCAGGGAGGAACTTACCGGTGTGCGTCTAATACTGCGAGAGCCCGGCTGGTATGAAACCGGGCAAAGCGAACCCTCGAGGCTCTGGCCTCGGAGCCGGCACCCGGGGAACGCTGCACGGCAAATACGGAGCGTGACCTGGGCACCGCCGCCTCCCCGCAGCTCGCGTGTTGTGTAACTGCCGTCGGAAGTCAAATCTGGCTAAAATCTGTGCCGGCCTGAAACTATTCTTTGTCTACGGCTTGAATTTTGTGTTGTTGTTGGAAGGCTGTCGTGATTAAATAGCTCGGCGATGCGTCTTGCAGCCCTTTGGAGCTAAAAACGCTTTCCCCACATTAAATAGCAGAGCTCTGGGAAATCAGAAATGTCTGGTGTGATGTTGCTAAATAAATGGGAACAGCAGTGGTGGTTGTCTGAATTATAGGCATGCCACGGGAGCACGAACAAGTCCCTGCTACTGTCTTCTCCGTAAACTACTTTTTGCCAAGAATCTCAGACTCTGCTTCATTTCTTTTGAATCCCGGCCCAAAAGTTTCCACCTCAAGAACAAAATTGCAAGGCTGTGACTTACTGAAAACTTGCATAAAGGAAAATTGATTGTGGGCTCTCGTTTAAGAAAGCAGATGCTTCTTCGACCCTGAGAGAGGGGTTTAAGGTGAAGACTCAGTGGCAGGAACAGAAACAGTGTAACTGTCTCCCTGCGATTCTTTTTGCATTTGTATCATCTATAAATTGTTTAATGTTCATTTGGGGTGCCCACTGGTGCCTGTGCGGGTTTCCACGGGTGTTACAGGAACCTCAACTCGCCTAGCCCGGGAGGAGATGAAACTTTATCTATCTTAGGTTCTTTCTGTGGGTACTCAAATGGTTGCTGTATTTGCATCAATGCTTTGCCACTTCTATAGGGGAAAAAAAGAAGCAGGGGGGGAAGAAGGTGCTCGGCTGTCATTTGGGCACTGGAGTGAAATGGCTGAGCTGCAGTGTGACTTTAGTGCTCAACTCCGTTAGAAGATCTGCTTCCTCTGTGCAGGGAGCGGGGGTGAGTTTGCAGGGACCTGCAGGCCCAGTAGATCTGGTGCTCTGCTGATCTTCGCCTGGAACCACGGAGCTGGCAGTGGTGGGTGGGAGAGCAGCGTCTCGTTTCATTTGGCGTATAGCAGAGCACTGTCCCAGCTGCTTTTTCCTTTATCCTCTGCATGCGTCTCAGCTCTGATGCTGCTCCTCCAGCAGAAACCTCATGATGAAGGTGTTTGGAGTTGTTCTTTCTGCAGGGTTTTTCAGCTTTTTGGTCTTTTTGGGGTTTTTTTTTTGGTGCTGTTTTATATCACCGTGCCTCGGTTTCCTGAGCATAAAACCTGGGTGGGAATAGCTCGTTACTGCCAAGAAGAGGTGTTGATAAATTCATTTATTTTTACCAAGCTGTCTGTATCTGCAGTGGGAGGTAATGTTGAAAAAGCCTCCGAGGGAGGTTTTTGACACTCAGTAGGTCATGCTATTCAGATTGGTGAAGCTATTTATAAGTGTCCAGCTGACACTGACATCCTGGAATGCAATGACCCTTAGGTTTGGATAATGTGTTCTCAAACCTCCCCAGATGCAGGCTTCCCTTCTGCAGTCCTCCAGAACGCCTCTGTTTCCAGCACAATAAAGTTCCCTTGAAGTGTTGCTGTTGGAAATGCCCAACAAAAGCAAATGAAAGGAAGCTCACCCGTGGAAAGCTGCCTCTGAGGCAGCAGGATCACACCAGCGGCGCTCAAGACCGCCTTTGTTTTTGTGAATGTGGTGATTGTGAGGGAGATTGGCTTCAGCCCCTGGAGACTGAAGTTTTCTGCTGATCTGCCCTGAGAATGGTGCTCACCACCCAGGACAGAGGCTGGGTCTGCAGGCGTCGCTTCCAGATACCTGAGGCCCCTCATCTTCATTAGGGTTCCCACCAGCATGGAAAGCAAGCTGATTGTTTGCTTCAATTATGAAATAATGTAATTCATCGTCAAAGCTCAGAGCTTCTCCTTTGCCTGTTCTGGGCAGTGCTGAGTTAGCAGATGTGGTGGCTGTGCTGGAGCAAACACTGCCAGTATTAGCAAGGGTGTTGGTGTGTTGAGTGGGAAACAGCCCAACCACCACGTGCAAGAGGAAGCCAGAAGGTGTGCGAAATGCAGCAGCTCTGGAGGAAGCTGGAAGAGCTGCAAGGAGAAGAAGTGAGGGAGAAGCAACTGGAGATGCGTAGGAGAATAAATGGGATGAGATGTGAGACTGAGACTGAAAAACTGTTTTGCTTTTGAGAAGCTTTTTTAAACCCCCAAATCTGTTGCTTTCTCTCTTTTTAAAGAAAACCCCTCGTCCTCCTGTAAGGCTGTCACTTAACGCTCTGCATCCACCCATCGAGTTGGAGGTGCAACAGCAGTTGCTTGGGCTCTCAGCTAAGCAGCAGCCCGTGAGGAGGAGCAGGTGTCCCCAGCCTTCGGGGTGGGCTGGGACCCGAGTTTCACACAACTCTGTGAGCGTTGGGAAGGCTGTGGCCGATCGCTTCGTGCCCACACTGTGACTGTGTGCACGGACAAGGGGTTTGTGACCAGCAACAGCCGGCGCAGGGAGCACAGGATGGGTGCACGTAGCTGTGTGTGGGGTGGCTGGCTGCATGTGGTCCTGAGAAGCCGTCCCTTGGTGTTAGTGATTGATAGCTGGGCTTTTGCTGGGAGCTTTTGCTGTAAATTAATGCTCCTTAGGAGATCTTGCCAGAAAAAACACTACTTTATACTGAGGAGAGCTGAGCAACGTCTTCCTCACTGCAAACAGACAATGGGTTTTATTTTGTCACAGCAAGCCGCTGAGCCGGGGGGGGGGTCTGGCCAGTTTGGTGTGAGCTGGTTACACACCACTGCCTCTGACCTGCTCCCAGCTCGCTGCCAGGAGCTGCAGTCACCTCTGACCGGTGCCTGTTCCTGCCATACCTGCCTGGGTGGTGATAAACTTCACGCGGTTCTGCTGCTGCTGGTTTGTGTAAGCTCGTGTTTTATGGACTGCACGGCCTAGACCCGCTCCGCCGTGGGAAGGGGCCAGGGTTACACCTTTGGTTGTGAGGAGTGGGCTGAGCACTGCTCTGTGTACTGTGGCGAGGGCAGAGAGCTTGCCAGCAAACCTATGGCTGCAGGTCCCAAGCGTACGCTTACATTTTCTTTCAATCAAACTCCTAAAGAAAACATTTCCATGGCTCAATTCCAGTGGAAACTGGGGTTAGTTTGGATCTGGACATTCCTCTTACCCTTTTTTGTCGCTGCCATTTCACACACGCACCATTCGGAAGTTCCAGGGTTAAATTTCCTTGCCTGTTTTTGTCATTCCAATTATTTTTCCTTTAGCCTGGAAAAACTCAAGTGATCCCCCCCATGCCGTGTAGAACAGAAGGAACAGATTTTTCCCCAAGCTGGTACCGTGCACCAGGAAGCGAGCCCAGCGGGAGCAGCCCTTTCCCTCCCTGCCCTGGCCAGCTCCTCTGCCTGTGGCCCGTGCTTTTTTTGGGAAGGAAAGGTGGGGAAAATGGCCTTCTACTGGATCAATGGTTGCCCCTCGGAGCCCCGCAATCCCTGCCTGGGAGGCTGACTGTGCTTATACAGGAACCCATCTCTGCTGGTTAGAACCACAGGACTAATTAGCTCAGCCACAGGACTAATTAGCTCAACTGCAGTCCGTTGCAGTTAAACGCTCATTTTGAATGGATGTGCTGGGAACAAATGCTGCCTAGAGAAAGATTTATTTTTTTTTCATATATATATTTATTTCCCTCCCCGCTGTGGTGCTGTTGCTGTCGGTAAATCCGGAGCGTCTCTTCCTCTTGCAGCAGAGATGCAACATGTTGTTCTGCGTGGGAGCTCCGGAGCTGCTCTGAACCGCTTGGAATCGCAGCGAGCGCCGAGGTGGTGGGTGGAAGGATGTGAGCTGGCGAATGCTGGAGCTTCTGCATCAGCTAAACAAACGAAAACCCGAAGAATAACTCTCTGTCAGGAGCCCATGGCAGTGGCAGTGGCAGGGCTCGCTGGCAGTGCTGTGGTGGCAGCTGTCAGCCCGTCTCCAGTGGTGCTGGAAGGCCAAAAGCTCCCTAAATATTATCTGCTGGAGCAGCATAGCAGTGCTGCTGCCAGCTGCAGGGAGCACTGTGGCCCCATCTCCGCGTGCCCCTCTTGTCCCCAGGCCCTGTGCAGGACAAGCTCTCCGGGGCCCGGGCTGGTTTCCGTCTGCAGGAGCGATGGTCACGCTCCTCTCCTCTCCTTCTCGCGCTCCTTTGGCTCAGAGCTTGGGAGAGGAAGAAATGGCACGATGCTGAATTGGCTTTTCCTGGGTTGTGCAATTAAGAGGAGGAATTTGGGACTGAGGGAGACGTGCAGGGCGTGGGCAGGCTCGTTCCACCCCGCTCTGTGGGTGAGGGGCACGTTTACGTGATTAACTTTGATTCTTCGGCACGTGTCCTGGGCACACTTCAGGCTGCGGATGGGAGAAGCTGCCCTGCTCATCTCAGATGAGCTGCAGCCCCTAGAAATAGCATCGTCCTGTCCTGTATTTGTGTTCTGATGAGGTGGGGCCTGGAAGTCCCTGCACAGCCTCTTCGTTTCTCCCCTTCCCCTCATCCGGGTAGCTACAAAAAGTTCTGGGTTTATGTGCCAAGCTTTGTGTTTGAATTCGTGTGTCAGAAAAGCTTCTGATGGGCAAGGAGCCCACCTTCTGCCGGCGGGGCCCGAGGAGAGCCCACCTTTGCTCGAGGGAGGAAAAAAAAACCTCCTGAAGGTGCTGGTTTTCCTCAGTCCCAGCCATGTGCTTTTCTTCCAGAGCCTCTTCTCCGGTGGAAGTGGCCTTGCTTGCCATCTACTTATGACATTTGGATGCAAAAGGTGGAGCCAGACAGGGAATTGACAGCATCCAGACAGGGAATTGGCAGCATCCAAACCGGGGTGACACTGGAGATTTTCAGAGGGCTGGGGGAGAAGGGTGTCGGAGAACCGCAGGCTCCTCAGGAGCATCCCAAGTCACTGCTCTTGGCTTGTGGGCTGACCAGGGCCTGTGGGGTCAGGGTTGTGGAGTCACCACTTTGTTTAGATGTTCAGATTCCTTTGTGAAGCCAAAAAGCGTCCGTCTCCCACACACATGAAATTCCAGAGATGTCAGACAGCCGGAGAGGGGTTCCCATGGAGCGCGCTGCCTTGGGGCTCTTGCCCTCTCTGGCTCCAACAGCCTCAAAACCAGACTGTCACCAGGAGCCACGGAGCTGGATTTCCACTGAGGGACGTGGGGCTGTTCCCATCCTCTCCTCGCTGCTGCCTGAGGTGCTGTGATGAGTCTGTGCCACCAGTGCATTCCCTGTGTGAGGAAACACGCAGGGAACACATCCAGAGTCCTCCAGAAGCAAGGAGCGTTTTGGCTGGTTCCTGCTGTACCAGAGCTGGGTGGAGAGAAATCTAATGAAGTTGAGTAAGGACAAGTGTAGGGCCCTGCATCTGGGGAGCAATAAGCCCCTGTACCAGTACAGGGGAGGGGTTGACCTGCTGGGAAGCAACTCTGTGGAGAAGGAGGGCCCTTCCAACCCCACCACGCTGGGGTTCTGTGAGAGGCAGGACCCATCCCTCAGGTTCTGCTTGACTGAGCTCGTCTCTGCCTGGGAAGGACTGTACAGATGTGGGGGCTGGTGGAAAGCCTGTTCCCAGACCTCCTGCTGTTCACACTGGACATCGTGCTTCCCGCAGCCCAAACAGCTCGGGTCAGTCTCTGGGAGAGGAGATGGAGCACACTCCGTTGGTTAAACGGCATCTGTGCCTGCCGGGTGTGCGGGGCAGCTCGGTCTGAGCGGCATCGCTGGATCTCTGGTGCAGAGCCTGCTCTCAGCAGGCTGCTCCTGGCCTTGGATCCCAGGTCAGGTTGGTCCTGGCTCTCAGCTCTGCCACAGTAAAAGGGCTGCCTGAGGAAGGGCTGACAGAGCTGGCCCAGGATTGTTCTCCTTCCTCCATCTTCTGCGGCAAAGGAGTTTCCAGCTTATGTTTGTGAATATGGATTTATTGTGGGTTTTTTATATAGGGGCACAGGCTGGGTTGGAAGGGACCATTCAAGCTCATCTGGTCCAACCCCCTGCAGGGAGCAGGGCCATCTGCAACCAGAGCAGGGTGCTCAGAGCCCCGGCC
>JANHGN010008428.1:23420-41524 GCA_024605025.1 Megaceryle maxima
CAGAATGAAGAGTACAAGCTGCTCCTGGGCATCAAGACCCGCCTGGAACAGGAGATTGCTCAGTACCGGGCGCTGCTCGAGGAAGGGCAGCAGGACATTAGGTATGTACATTCAGATTAATTAACGTGCCATCTTTACAAAGAGGTGAGGACTGAAGTAGCAATACTTATATTAGGAATTAGTGCAACTAATTAATCTTCAACATATTTACTACAATCACAAGAATTCATCTGGAAACTGACCCTTAGCTGGCAGTGCACAAAGCTCTAATAGTCAGGACTTAAAACGATGTGGAAAAAATCCTTTATAAAAGTCTTTCAAACCTGACTTTGCCATTTCTCCCAAGTGCAGTCAGGAAGCAGAGTTACAGAAGAAAATGAAAGGTAAGCAAGAAAAATCCCTGTCTTTTCTAAATAGTCAAGCTTCAGATGTTGAAAGTCCTCTACAGCCATGCATTATCTCCCTTTCTCTTCCTTGCAGATCTGTTAATTTGTCCTTAATAGTTTAAAACCAGTTCTCTAGAGCATGTTTCACACAATAGCACCTTCTCAGTCGTATGAGGAGCTCAGAGGGAGTCAGAAAGTGGCCTCGATCCATCCAAGAGGGTGCCAGACACTGGTTATGTTGCTATAAATCTTACACATTCACGCCCTTTCCTCCTTACAGCTTCTCGCAGGGAGGAGCTGGTGGTGGATCTGGAGCTGGTGGTGGATCTGGAGCTGGTGGTGGATCTTCAGGAGGAGGAGGTCATGGAGGAACTAGCTGGTCTTCTGGAAGAGGAAGCAGTGGAGGAGGAAGTAGTTGGTCCTCAGGTGGAGGAAGCAGTGGAGGAAAAATTGGAGGATCCTATGGAAGAACTTCCTCTTCTGGAGGAGGAGGAGGAGGAAGCGGAGGAGGAATGGGAGGTGGAGGATGTGGCAGTGGCGGAGGAGAAGGGGGCAAATCCTGCCTCTCCCGCTCTTCATCTTCCCACTCTGGCAACTCTTGTGAAAGCCAAGGTAAAACCTGGACTAAAAGAGTATGTCCTGCCATTCACTCTTCTCTCTGAATAGCAAGAGTCTATGACAACTGCCTTCCTTATCTGGAAATCTGGAGTTATTTTTACTCCTTTTTCCCAGACGTGTTTTAAATCCACTCTGACATTTCTTCTTATCCAGTAACGTATCGACACGGGAGTGTTTTCACAAGTGACTCGAATGAAGATGATGTTATGAAGAGTTGCATCAGAGGATGTGTAGGAAGAGGAAAGGAAGGGGGGGAAACAAAAATAATGCCCAATCCACTAGACAACTAAACAAGTCAGTTGTTCTGGACTGAAGCCAAATGTTGGAAATCTAACTGGTATTAAGGGGAGCAGTGGTTGAAGCAGAGTAAACCAGTTGGAACACTCAAGACATTTAAAATATAAGGGGTATTAGCTGCAAAATCCTGAAGTAGCAAAAGATGGGGAGAGACCAAAAGGTCTTCTCCATGTCTGATTCCATGGCTGTGGTTCCAGGAGGTGCTGAAAACATGAAGCTCTGCCTGGAAGGGAATAAAACATTGGAGAGAGGAGCAACAATGGAGGAAGTGTCCAAAGCCATAAAAACGATGAGAATGGGTAAGGGTCCAGGTCCTGGCAGAGTCTCAGACAGATGCCTGGGATTGTTGAAAAGGAACAGGAGGTTATAACGTTTAGAAAGGTTCTCTTATGCTTCTAAATAAAAAAAAAAAAAAAAAAAAAAAAAACAAGATGGAAAATGATCCTGCTTTGAGGCTTCCATTTACTCCTTCTTACCCAGAGTGTCCCAGGATATTAATCTTAGCTGTGATCTGGCTGAAAAAGGTGCTGTTTTCCATCACAGACTGCCATTTGGTCATCAAATTTCGGGTGTAACAGTCCTGAAGCCATCAATATAGAGAGTAACAACACTGCACAGACTCCTTTAATGTGAAAACAAAGACTTTTGTGTAATGAGTGAGATTTTTTGGTAAGATTTGGTGTAGAGGAGATGTAGTTTTTAAAAATGAATAGGCTTTGTAAACTCCTCCATAAAAATTTACTCCTTTGATCAAACCTCCTGACTTGCAGCAGCCCTACGGGTGCTCATGCTTGGTAGGCAGCATTAAAATGTATCAAGTGCCAACCTACTTTTAAAACTTTGTTGTAAATACCCACCCACAGAAATACAGACTCTACGCTCACCTGTATTTCATTTCTACCTCTACAGTCACTCAGAACAGAAGCGATTTACACTTGTGCAGTTGAGACTGGAAGAAGGTCGATGATAAAGCTGCAGACAGACAGACTCTTGCACAGATACTAAGTCTGACACTGTTCTAACCTTTCCAGAGAAAAAATCCGGTCCCCTGAGAACAGCACAGTTTGTAATTAGGAAGTAACAAAAAGATGAAAAGTGCTGAATGAGTTAACACGGCTTCTAAGAAATTCCTGCTTCCCTCCATCTTTCCACAGGGAGTTTGAGAAAGCCAGAGGACTGATGGGCAGAAGAGCAGCATCTGCCACGGCAGGACCTCACCAGTGGCCTCTGGACCAAGCAGACCATAGCGAGCCCCTCTGACCACATCTCTGCGGCCAGCACTTGTCCCAGTTACTCAGCGCTGTTCTCTCCAAGGGCTCGTCAGAACTCTCTGGAAGCCCTGCCTGCTTCTTCTGTCTGAAGCTCTGTTCCTAATCACTGTTACCTGAGTTAAGCTCTACTGTGATTGGTATTCTTGTCAAAAAAATGAAACAAGAATAAATACTAATAAATCTTTGCTTCACTCTGATGCAACCAGAAAGTCATGTCTGGGAGAAATTTCCTTTAGCCGATGGTTTGTTTCAATCAGTTACAAATATCAAGCCCTACCTGGGGAATGCACAAGGACACCCCAGGTTATGCTTCAGACCCAGAAGTTCACAGCCACATAATCTCCATTTAAGACTAAATTCTCGACTCATCTGCATAAACACAAAAGGGAAGCAGGTAGGAGCATCTCTACCACGAGTCTGTCTCAGTTTTACAGTCCCGCGTTCTGTTTTTCTCTCCGAGGAAGGCATCACCCACGGGAGAAGGTTGAGAAACACAGACTGAGTGGGAGACCGTGGGAATGGGAATCCTGAACACCTGAGACCTGAGCAGATCCATCCCAGTGATTCACTGAATTGCCTTATGCCAGGCTTGCAGCCAATGTCATTACTGTTTGAAAAGGAAAAAAAAAAAGAAAGATTTTTTTTTTTTTTCCCCAACCAGTGTCTCCAAGGAGGGCTGAGGAACTGGCCAAGCTTCAGGGGCTACTTTAGACACAGGCTTGAAATGAGGGTGCTGAGCTGACATGGGAAGTGTTGACTGTGCTTGCAGGGATATCCCCAACTCCCACCCACTGCAAAATTGACCCCTTCATTTTAAAACCTTTGCAGCATCAAGTGGTTCTTGTCTCTCTACCTCCAGCCATCCCCTGAACCTCCCCTCCCTGTTTGCTCTGCTGCTCTTACACCTCTTGCAGGCTATGGGTCTACTCAGGATACTAAACCACCAGCCCAAATCACAGAACACTCCCAGTTCAGGAGCCCTGCTCCTCACACCTCCTCTAAGAGCCTACTGAGTTAACTTCAGCAACATTCCTGCTGAGTTCTTGCTTCCTGGTTTTTACAGGGCAATCTACAGCCCATCGCCTGCCCTCTGGCCTTACAGCAACACCCGCGAGGCTCTCAAAGAGGTCAGGCACAATTTCCTTGGAGGGGTGGCCTGTCTGTGCTGGAGCTTGTGGCTCTGCAGCACCACAGCAGCTCTGGGGACCACCAATCGTCCTTGCTCCTGGATCCCATCCTTCTTTCCAAACCCATAGCTTACTTCTAGTATCCGCACTGCCAGTTATCTAATGACCGAGCAGCTTCAACTCCAACTGAAACAAGTCCCTGTGAGAGCAAAGCAGAATGAAACTTGAAGAGTCTGGTGTGGGAAGGAGAATCCACCCGCAGCGAGGCAGCTCCCCGCTGGCTGAGAAACCAGTCCTGCCGCGCAGACACGCAAACAGCAGAGCGCAGGGTGATGTAACAGGCTGTGCAATTCTGCTGCTGATTTACACACTTGCCCCGAGAGCTTATAATCACACACAGAAATAAGTAAAAACACCTGAGCAATTAGGAGAAATAATATCATTTTTACTGTTACTACTTCTACGACTCAGCCTTGATTGCACCGTCTTCTTCCTCACCTACAACCTGTACCTTTCTCAACGAGGTGTTCTTTGAATGTTTCCCCCGTGTACAATGCAAATAAGCTTCTCAATAAAGTTTATTTGCTACATGTTACAGTATGTGGCAAATTCAACACAAACTGCCAATAAACTTTAAAAAACACCTGTTTAATCCTGGCAGAAGTGCTCACTGCAGACAAAAAGAAGACTGACTTTAGATGTAACCCTGGAAGAAAGTGTCAGTTTAAGTTTTCTTTCCCTTTTCCATTTTGTATCTACCAAACGTGCATCCCAGTTATCACTAGTGCTCGTTTACTAATTGAACAGTCCCCTAATAAAACCAAGAGACTAAAGAACTCGTGTGGAGGAACAGAGCTAGAAAATCCAAACTATTGAAAAGCAGGAGTAAGAAACAGAGATATTGGAGTGGCAGGTGTCGGAGCGTGAAGTGGGACTCCAGCGATACAAAGAGTAGCGAGGAACACCTTACACTTTCTATTTGCATGCATTGTGTTAGGCATTAATCAGCATAATAAGCCTTAATTTTACGAGCACAAACTGTTGCAATTCGGATGCTTATCTGGTGTTCCTATTAAAGCTCTGAGAAGAAAATTGTGGTACGTGTTCAAACAAGACCTGCAGAACAACCTCAGGCAAAAATCAATGTGCACACACACTCCTGTGTGTTTGGTTTCAGAGCTCCCAGAGCAGTTCATTTGTCCATTTGAGGGCATTTCAGAATCGCCTTTGCATATATTCTGCTGAGGTCTTTTTTATTTAGCATTAATTGTCAGCCCTATTAATTGTCAAATGCTACCCAGGCTATACTCACGGGCTACAGGACCAGTACAGCGAAGTACAGCACTTCACTGGGCTGGAGGGGAAGAACCAAGGAGCAAAGCTTTCTAGAGCCACCCATCTCAACATGAATGTCCAAGTGGTTTTTCTTCACCACCATGAGGGCGTAGCACAGATTGCAACTAGTGCCTTTGCAGGCTGGGATTGCAGTCTCCATGTTCCACCTCTCCAGGTACTGCAGCGATCAGAGTCACTAAGGTGACAGAACAGCTGTAGATGTCCACAGCCAGGAGGGATCTGAGGGTGCTCACCCCAAACGGACAGAGGGAGGCACCTAACCTCAAAACACAGGCAGGAGACCTTGCTGGCAGATGCCCTTTTTGTGCCCTCCAGATATTACAGGCAATATGAAAAACACTGTTCCATTTTGGTACCAACGAAACAAATGATTCCAATCGAATTAGCTTCACCCTGGAGGAGCCTGGGTAATGCCAGAGGGACAGGACTGATTCTGGCTCAGAAAGTGACAGAAATGGTAACTGGCAGTAACCAGCAGCCTTTAACTGCCTGTCAGCTGGAGGGCACAAAAGCCTTGGCCCGTGGCTGTCACATCCAAAGGACACGGGTGGTGTGTGCTCCCAGGACCTCAGCAAGAGGCATTCTTCCCGTCCACCTCCTTGCACAGGAGATCTGAGTCAAGGTGTGCATGAGGAGAGGATAGAGGTTTGGAACTCCTCGGGCAAGCTCGCTGCTGCCTTACTAGTCCTTCGTTCCTTGGCTGGGTCTGATCAGAATTTCTTTGGCAATTATTGTGATTTCACTAGAACATTATGAGATGAGGTAGGAACAAAGAGCGAGCACAGGCTCCTAGGTGAAGACAGATCCTCTCTTCTGGTAAGAGGGATGGGAAGAGATGATTTAATAGATCAAGGGAATGAAGTCTAGCACTTCCCTGAGGCACGGCATCAGAGTGACATCGTATTGAGGGGAAATATTTTCATTTCTTGGTGCACAGACATAAAAGTGAGAATACATTTTTCCCCAGATCTGTTTTGAACGCCTCAGCTCCAGCCCGTTGTAAGTCTCCCAGTTTTGCTAAAATACACAGCAGCGTGGGCTGCTCAGAGAGCTTCTCTTCATTCTGATGCGAGGCAGTCACTTCTTTGATACCTATCAAGGAGTCCTGATTAAAAGGAGAACAATAACAGAGAGAGAGTGAAAGAATGTCGGCTGGAATTGAAACGTGCCATGTGCTGAGCTTAGCACCGAGCAGCTCACTGTGTCAAAACACACAGAGCCTCTGCAGGCTGCCGTGGTAACAAACGTCCTTAGTCTGGTCTGCTCTGGAAACAGCAAAGGTATATAGCATAAAAACATTAATACTTAAACTGTATATAGGAAAGAGATGAGAAAAAGTCCTAGAATTGCTGGTTCCTTTCAGGTAATTCAATAAATTTTCAGGTAATTCAATAAATTTTACATCATCCCTATAACACATTAGCAGAAAGCATCAGAGAACAATTTTTGAAGGCTCTTTAAATGAGTTCAGGAAGGAAAAATTCATCCCATCCACAGAACAGATCTTCTCAGGTTTGTAAATATTTGTGCAGTTCAATATTTAATAATCAATAAACTGAAATATGCCAGGAGGGAATTCAATGTATGCAACTGTACAAGAGGATGAAGCACTCGTAGTTCATCTGTATTTTTCAGGTCAAAAGAGACATTTCTGAGAACAAGAGAAGTTTTTCAGCTGTTAAGAATACAGCAGATCCTGCCAGCAGGGTGGAAACTGGGATGTGATGATCAATGTTATTTACTGTAGTGGAATCTGCAAATAAAAGGCCCACGTCAACCAAAATGACGTTTCCCAGAGTCAAGGGCAAAAGAACACTAAAAAGAAAAACTATTTTGCATCCAGTAAACTCCAGCTTTCAGCACCAATAACAGAAAGTGCAGAAGCCCAGAACTGTGTTTGTGCTGCTGAGGTGACACTACCATCCTCCAGCTGTGAATCAAGAAGAAATTATCACATCATCAATCCGCCTGAAATCTTTCATCATCTTCAAGACATTGAGTAGCAAGATAAGATCAGCGAGCTTTTGAAAGAGATTGCATAAAGGCAGCAAGAAAGCGATGCTGGCAAAAGCACAGTGCAAAGGACAGGACGAGGGATTCCATCAGAAAATGTTAAATAATCCTTCATTTAACAGAAAAAAGACCAGAAGTTAAGAGGCAGAAATACAGTTTGTAAAAGAATCGCGCGCACAGAGAGGGAGAGTGGTGTAAAAACCAGCAGCACACAATCCACGTCCAGCTGGAGGCGGCTTTGGGGAAGCAAGGACTGGGCTGCACCGTCCTCGGCAAGCGTCCGTGGGAGACGCTGAGAGGCAGTGGAGAGGCAGTGACAGTTCCTCAGATGTCCCCCTCTTTGTGCAGGCACCAGTGTTTCAGGAGGAGATCGCTGATCAACTTGTTATAAAATAAGATGGAAATTTCTCAGCAGAGCTTCCAGGCTAAGGACAGGGCCGAGTGGATTCTGCATTTGAACCACATTTAGTTTTCACCCGGGACAGAGATGAAACGTTGGAACACGAGCGTGTTTGTGCAGAGCCAGTCACCTGGAAGCCAGGAGGCAGTCAGCACAGTTTGCCCAAACTCCATCTCTTACAGATTTTTCAGATGTTCTGCTCGAGCACCAGCTCGGGATGAAAACCACGTACGAGTCCATCCTGGGTTGACTGGGCCCCAGCAGCACTGGGGCTCAGTGCCAGACTGAAGTGTGGTGTGATTTCTTTTGTGGTCTCAACAGTTGGATTTCAACTGATTTGAGTAAACAGCCTTTCAGCTTTTTCTCTCAGGATACTATTGTAAAGTATCACGGATCTCTGCATTAAGAGCAGGATATGAAATTCCTCCTTTGCCCTCAATATATGACACAGCAACAACAGAATGAGGAGTTTTATATTAAACCATAAACCATCTTCCCACGCAGCAGTTTATAGGCCATTGTATGAATTAATACAGCTTCTAATTGTGCTACAATTGACTTTGTAATACAATTAAAGGATCCCTAATCTTCCTAATATTTTAAATCAACAGCTCTTTGGTGAAAAAAAAATCCTTTTTTTTTTTCTCTTTGATTTCTAGGACTTAGCTACCCCGAGAGCTTCACAAAAGAAGGGGTGGGGGTTTAAGTAAGAATCCCACTGCACTGCTGGCACTGGACTCCCCATCACGGAGGTGGGTGCTCTGAGTGGTGTCCACAACCAGACAGCCTAAACAGACACGTTCTACAGACCTATTAATAAACCTCTTGAGCTATCATGTATAGTGAGAAAAACAATGTAAGCAGCGTACAAGATCTTAAATGCACAAAATATGAAAAAGCAGAAGAGAACAACAGTCTCTGTCAAGAGCAGCAAGAAAAATCTTAGCAATAGAAGTAGATTAATAATTGAACAAACAAATGTGCCGCCCAACACGACTGGAGCCTCATCGTGCTTTGAGGGAAGAACTGAGAACAAATCTCTCTGTATAGTTCCATCACTTCCACATTATCTCAACTGAAGCTCATCTTCAGCAGGATCCTGCGTGAAGTGGCTTTTCCATCGTAAAGCAGACCCAGGCTGCGGGAGGCAACACATCCCCTGGTCCAGAAAGAGCAAAGAATGCCAAAAGTAATGAAATGTTCCATCTTAAACAAACACCATAAACTCTGCAATGGGCTGGATTGCCTGAGATATCAGCACAAAAATATTGTTCAGCAAATTATTCTTGGCACAAACAACAAGGTTGGTAAATGCCCTGGGAGAAGGAAACACCCTGATGGTGACACCCACTGTCAGAAGTATAAAGAGAGCGAGCTGGGGATGAAACTTTGCAGTCCTGACTCTTATCAGGCTGTGCAGCTAAATTAGGGGTTGTGGTTGGACTCGTATCTGCTGTCACTATGAGCTGCGGCACCAAGTCCTCAACTAGCAGCATTAGAATTAGCAGTGGAGGTGGTGGTGGTGGAGGTGGTGGTGGAGGTGGTGGTGGAGGGGGTAGGAGCTGTGGAGTACGCAAGTCTGGTGGATACTCCTCGGTGTCCACTAGAAGATACACCTCTTCTGGAGGAAGCGGAGGCTTTTCTGGGAGAAGCTTTGGTGGAGGAATTTCCAGGAACAGCTACGGAGGGGGCTTTAGCAGTGGCAGCTGTGGGAGGATTAGCCGCAGTAGCTATGGCGGGAGAATGAGTGGTGGTGGTTATGGAGGAGGAATGGGCTGTGGAAGTATGGGAGGAGGATTTGGATCAGGTGGGGGTGGTTTTGGGGGAATGGGAGGTGGCTATGGAGCTGGACTCGGTGGAGGTAGTTTTGGTGGCGGTGGATATAGCGGAGGTGGATTTAGTGGCTTCGGGGGCAGTGGTGGCTTTGGTGGTGGCAGTTTTGGGGGTGGTGGCAGCTTTGGGGGTGGTGGCTATGGTGGAGGTAGTTTTGGAGGAATGGGGTTTGGTGAAGATGGTGGCTTGCTCTCCACGAATGAAAAGCTGACCATGCAGAACCTTAACGATCGCCTGGCTTCTTACTTGGATAAAGTGCGACGCTTGGAGGATGAAAACGGTCAACTGGAACAACTGATCAGGGAGTGGTATAAAAGTCAAGGTCCCACTTCTGCCAGGGACTACAGCCAATACTACAGAACCATCGAAGAACTGCAAAACCAGGTATGACATACGTGGACTAACTCTGAACAGATTCTCCTTAGAATAGCACTTGCAATGGTCATTATGTTTTCTCACTGCTTTCTGACTATGAGTTTCTTTAGTTATTCTTTCCAACAAGTTATTTTTGATGGGTATTTGCAAACCAAAACTGACAGCAAAGGCACTTCCTTTGACTGGAAGAACTAAACTCTTCTCTCCGTAGCTCCTGCAGCACTGACTAGTGCTTGGTGTCAGCTATTCCGACCTGTGGTTCTGCACAGGTATTTCTTCCCTCTCTCTGTGTCAGACTGAAACAACTGATCAAGCAACATCTCTCCTCTCCCTTACAGATTGTTTGTGCAAATGTGGACCTTAACAAGGTCCTTCTTGACATTGACAACACCAGAATGACTGTGGATGACTTCAGACTGAAGTGAGTCTCTCCCTTTCTGTCTCATTCCATCAGGCCTCCCCTGTCCCCCCTGTGGCCAGTTAACCTTGGTAGATGCCGGAGCCTCCTGGCTCCAATGACACAACATAGAACTGTTGGGAAAACCATTCTGAGAATGACCCTTTTGTTTTTCATTATTATTTTTCTCCAGCCAGGTTACTGAACAGTGCCATTTAAAGGACAACATTCTAAGCTTCTCCAGACTTGCTTGTAGATTTATAAGCATAATTCTCATCACATAAATCTCACAGAGAGAAATTCTACTGAAACCAAACCACCCTGTTGGAGATGGAAAGAGAATTGGGGTCTTTCTTTTAAGAATTGAGCAATGGGATTAAAGACCGAAGATGTAGTGATGGAAACTGTTCATAGTGAAGACAACAAGAAGGTCTGGCAGCCCTTTCATGATCTTTCTTGTCTGCCCTTTAGGTACGAAACTGAATGTACCCTCCACCAGAGTGTGGCAAGTGACATCAATGGATTACGTCCACTTTTGGATCAACTGACTCTAGCCAGATCCGACTTGGAGACACAGTTTGAATCCCTAAAAGAGGAACTGATCTATCTCAGGAAGAACCATGAAGAGGTAAGGTTCTCCACACTTTAATAATGAAAACTCCATGCTCAGAGAATTTCCTGTGGATTTTTTCCACTAGCAGCAGCCAGATTTTAACTGCTGCCTTTGATCACCCAACTAGACACAACCTGGCTCTGATTCTCAGGAGTACGCAGCATCCATAGCTGCCCACAAGTGAGGTAACAAGACGCCTAGGTCATCACGTGGCAAAGTGAGAGAAGGGAAATGAAGGAGAAAAAAAATACAGGACAGGATTTTCACAGAGAGCACACTCCACAGGGTCCTTGTGACCCTGAGGAGAAACTGCCAGGGGCAATGTGCACAGGGTGCCTGACTGTTGTTCAGTGTGAGGTCTGGCTGAGGAATGGCAGGATTGTTCCCTTTCACAAGGGCAGATGAGGCCCCTTTCAGCAGCAACAGGGCTGTGTGAGGATTCGTGTCCCTTTCTTTTCCTTTATTTGAAACTATGACATTTCTCCTCACCTTCACCCTTTGAGAACCTGCTTCTGGGTTTTTTTCAGGAAATGAAAGGACTGCAAACGCAATCTGGTGGTGATGTCAATGTGGAGGTCAATGCTACTCCTGGCATTAATTTGATGGAAAAATTAAATGAAATGCGTTGCGAATACGAACGGCTTATTGAGAACAACCGGAGAGAGGTGGAAAGCTGGTATGAAACCAAGGTAAAGCACAGGGGGTTTGGGTTACTGACTCTTTCACAAAGAACTGGGCCTATTTACACCAAGCAGGGGAAAGACAACTTACCACCTATTATTTAAGGGACATTAAATTTAAATGACTTTAAGCAGTTTACTGTAACAGGTCAGTCCTGGAGTATGAAGGTTCTGTGGTCCATTATGTAGAGTATCTGTGTTCCAGCAGCAAGGTGAATGAGTCAGTGGAGTGGCACGTGGGGAGGCTACAGTTCATCTTTCTTCATCCTTATTCACTGCTCTCAATGCTTTATGATAACCCCACAATGTTTTCTTATTCTCAAAAATGCCTCACTTTTGTATGTGAATTTTTCAGATGGAAGAAGTTAATCAACAAGTCCACTCAAGTGGCCAGGAGATACAATCAAGCAACCAACAGATCTCTGAGCTGAGACGTGAATATCAAAGCCTGGAAATTGAGCTGCAGTCACAAATCAGCATGGTAAGTACGAACATTTGCTTCTGCTTCTCCTGTGGCACAGGTTGTATGTGTCTCCAGAATGGAAGAATGGTTACACCTAGAAAGTACTGCATCTACACCTGGAAAGTAGTCTCTCTGTCAAGAATGGGATACTGGGTTACTTGTCTTCAAAGAGATGCTTTTTCCTGGTCTGTGAAGATTTCTGATTTTTTTCACACAAAAAAAAAAAGAGTCAAAGTTGCCTCATTCCCATACCCACAGTCTTTTGTTTTCCATTTGCAGGTAGACTCTTTGCAGTCCAACCTGGAAGACACGGAACGTCGCTACAACATGCAGCTGCAGCAGATCCAGGGCATGATCGGCCCCTTGGAGGAGGAGCTGGCCAGCATCCGCTGCGAGATGGAGAGTCAGAATGAAGAGTACAAGCTGCTCCTGGGCATCAAGACCCGCCTGGAACAGGAGATTGCTCAGTACCGGGCGCTGCTGGAGGAAGGGCAGCAAGACCTCGTGTATGTAACCTGCCCAAAGAACACAGCTCTGTGTGACACCCGGGGCTGCTGGATTAGTCACAAAGACAGGACAGCAGACAGATTGTGCACTGAAATGAGGCTGAGTCAGCTCTCTGAGCTGTTGCCTCCCAGGTTTGGGGTACTGTACATTCTCAGCAGACCTGCTCAGAATATAACAGTGACCCCCTGGGCTGACAGAGCAGCTAAACCCAGCAAGAGCTTCCTAGGCAGAACTCTTGCATTCGAGCTGCCATGGAAAGAGAGGTTGATTTTTTGGCACTGCAGCAGCTGTCCTGCTGATCTGTGCTGGGTTCTAAAAAGAAGCACAGACAAGAGAAGTGCAGGTTTCGCCGTGGTATCTGGAGACAGAATTCCTTCTGAGATCGAAAATGCATTTGATTAACTTTTTTTCTCCTTTCTCTCTCTTTGCAGAATGCCATCAGGAGGAATAGGAGGAGGAATGGGAGGAGGAATGGGAGGTGGTAGATTGGGAGGTGGTGGCTATTCTTCTGGAGGAGGAAGAGGTGGAGGAGGTGGCAGCATCAGTGGTGGCTATGGAGGTGGTGGCATTTCCTCTGGCAGTGGAATAGGAGGAGGAATGGGAGGAGGAATGGGAGGGGGAGGAATGGGAGGAGGAATGGGAGGTGGAAGTGGCGGAGGAGGAATGGGAGGAGGAAGCGGAGGAATAGGAGGGGGAAGCGGAGGTGGATGTATTGGCGGAGGAGGAGGAGGAGGAGGAGGAAGGATCTCAGGAGGCGTCAGCAGTTCCCACTCCTACTCTTCATCTTCCCAGTCTCAGTCCTGCAGGAGTGGTGGTGAAAGCCAAGGTGAGAACTGTTGTCAGGGCACGCTGTTCTCTCAGTCCCGTCCCGGTTCCGTCACTATCGGCTTGCTCTGCTGGGGCTGAACAGCACCGAGGGAAACACAACTTTCTGGAAAGTGTTACATTTACTTTGACTAAAAATAATTTCCTTAAGCTCTGCTTAAGAAAGACACTCAATTTCTATTCCATTTGTGGATGACATCAGCTAACAACATAGTTAAAACCCCAGCTGCTTTTCTTCATCCTTCTCATTCTTTGCAGAACCTCCTAAGCAGGGCTGCTTTTGTACCAGGCTGAAGTTTTCCTTTATGCTTTTGGAATGCTTATGGTCACCTGTCACACAGTCAAGCTTCTCTCCTCTCTGGTAGATACTGGTGCCATTACTGAAGAAATCAATAATTGCTTTATATCTAAACAGGCTGTGGAAGAAGATCTTTTGACTAAGAATACACACTGAGGATCCTGCAGTGCAAGACCTTTGAACAGAAACTGACCCAAATCTTCTTCATTCCCCATGCTCCTGAGGAAAGACAGATGCTCTTAAAAGCTCCTCAATGTTCTCGATGCCATCTACACAAGGCCCATCAGAGCTACTCTGATGGGCCACCTGCCCACCTTGCCAGGCACACTACATACTTCTTCTGCCCAGATTGCTTTGTGGCTTCCATCACTGGCACTTGAGCTACTTGCTTTAGAGATTCAACCTGTTTGCTGCTTGGGTTCTTCTGTATCAGGAAAATGTCACTAATAAAAATTTCTGTCTGATGCAACCTGTGTGTAGGTTTTCTTCCATTCTGTAGGTGTAAACACGTAAAGAGAAAATACAAAGCCATGCCAGCACACGCCTCCAGGTAGAGAAGTTGATCCATGACAATATTGATAATGAAATTGAGAGTGAAAGCACAATCTCTGAGCACTCAGATTATAATCTTCTTGGAGCATCCTGGGCTGTGCCTTTGGTTTTGAATCATGTGCCAGATCCACTCCTGTGGAGTGAGACTCTGGGCTTCAATAGCAGGTGATACTGGCACGGAGCAGACTGCAGGATCTCTGCGCTGTATGAATGCTGATCAAGGTGGCATCATGGAATCATAGAAAGCTTGAGGCTGGAAGGGACCTCTAGAGGTCATCTGGTCCAACCTCCCTGCACAAGCAGGGACATCCCCACCTAGGGCAGGTTGCTCAGAGCCCCATCGAGCCTGACCTTGAATGACTCCAGGGATGGGGCCGCCTCTCTGGGCAGCCCATTACAGTGGACTATCACCCTCAGATTAAAGAACTTTTTTCTAATATCCAGCCTAAATCTCTTCTTTTCTAACTTAAAAACCTTGCTCCTTGTGCCATCAGCCACAAGCCTGCCCAGGCTGGACACAGAGAAATTGGAACGATTACAGAGGCAGGGCTGCAAAATGAAAGGAATGTTCCTGTTTGTGATTCACAAAAACTGAACTGACACTCATCAGTTTAAGTTGGAAATGCACAAACTAGGGATCCGGTTTGGAACAGAGAAGAAAAAGATGTTAAAATGCAATACAATTTACAGGATCTTTACAAAGTTCTCCTCCATAAAATGTGAATGCAAACAGCAATATTTGCCCTCTACCTGTGGCAAATGAAGCACGTGTGAAAGTACCCAGAGTGTTTACTTTGGGATGTAGGAAGATCTGTACTGCGGAGAAAATTAACAAAAAATTTTCAGCCACATCCAGCTGTTACTTTCAAACACTCCTGACTACACTTGGAAACCTGCTGCAAGAGCTCAGAAAACTCAACAAACAAATAATCAGAGAGAACTCTTTTGGTATTTGCTATTTGCTTCTGCCCAGCTTTTTAATATGCTTTTTTATAGTCATTATTTCAAAGAAATTAAGCACAGCTTTCTCCGGTGACCGGGACAACTTTGCTCATGAAAACAAACAGCAGCTTGTTCCACCGCAGCCCCCTCCCATACAACCCATTTCCAGAGAGTCAGCTGAAAAAGAACTTTGCTTTCTGGAGACTATAAATACAGAGATCAAAGGGAATGAGATGTGTTGTGTGAGGCCTTTCAAAGCAGCCTCTTGTGCATATTTGAGGAACCTCAGGAATTTCCTCACAATATATTGGAGGTGAGAGGGCTGCCAAAGCAGGTACATCATAAGGCACAGCTTTGTTTTAATTTTAATGAGAATTTAGCATCTGAATTCCTGACTTAGTTGAAGGTCCCAGTCGATTGTACGGTTACCACTGGCCAACACTGAACAGCAACCCACCAGAGGCTGTGCAGCTCGCAAGTAAGCCAGCAGCAGGGAACTTGGAGAGGAGTCGAAACCCCTGGCTGGTGTCTGCCCAGCACAGCAGTTTCCCAGTAGCTCTCCTGAGCTTGTCTAATCTCTCCTGAGCAGTGTCTGATCACCCTTCCTTGTGGAAAGGGTGATTAGAGACCAGAATGGACTGCCCAGGGAGGTGGTGGAGTCGCCATCCCTGGAGGTGTTTAAGGAAAGACTGGATGTGGCGCTCAGTGACACGGTCTAGCTGATGTCATGGTGCTGGGTCATAGGCTGGACTTGCAGGTCTATTCCAGCCTCAGAAATTCTGTGATTCTGAGGCAGGTTCAGCTCACACGGTGTTTGCAGAAGGCTCCATCTAACCCCAGCCAAGGCAGAACATCTATGGCAAAGCCAAGTTTTAAAGCCATGCCCACGGCGGTCTGAGCTCTGAAGGCTGGCAGCGCATCCCGGGCAAAGGAGGGGCCAAGGCTCCAAGGCCACCCAAGTGAAGGGTCTGTTCTCTTGGCCATGACCCTGCAGGCCCAGGCACTGGTGCGGTGCTCTGTGCTCTGGGAGAGGCCTCTAGTGGTGGATAGACAGCGAGGGAACACGCGGGGCTGGGGCAGAGCAGCTGGCACCCCTGACTGGAGGTGAAACGGGCAGACACACAGCGGTGCGGATCGGGAGAACAGGAGCAGGATTCCTCCCCAGAAATAGATGTCGCATGGCCGCCTGAACTTTGCCCGGTCAGGGAAATAAAACTACTGAATCTACAGCAGCCCCACGTCTGTGTTTGTGCTGCGCCGGCACGACCCGGGCTCTGCAGCCCTGTGCTGCACCAAGGCGATCCCAGCGATGCTGGGGTCCCTTGCTTTGGTTGGAGAACTCGCACCGCACGCATCGGCCGGACAGAGATCACTGGAAATGGTACGCGGAGCGTTGCAGAGCAAGCGCCTGTGCTTACGGGCGAGCCCAGCAGAGGGTACTGCGCTGTCACCTCTCGCACCTTGTGCAGTTACAACTACCTCGCAGCCGTCCGTCTACTCTCTACATTACCCCTGAAAGGGCATTTCTTTCCCTGTCCCTTGCTGCCCACCAGGCACTAAGCGCTACCATCATCTGATGAAGTTCGGCAGGGGCTAAAACAGGCAGAATGGAGACAGCATCTACTAAGAGACCCCGTCAGAGGGGAGGAAGGATTTAGAGGAGAAAGCCCCTGGTGTGGCTAAGGGAATTGAAAGAGACTATCAGAAGGGAATAAGCTGAGGGGAGTGATAGGGTGGCTCTGGTGGGCACCTGGTGTCCATCCAGGGTCAGGCCACCACAGGCACATACAGGCTCTCTGTCTTCCAACAAACCCACCCCCTCCTCTGATGCGTCCCATCAGGTGCAGTGGCTCCATCCCTTCCCACTCTTCTTTAGCTAATTTTAATGAGTTTGTTTCTTTGTCTGTAATATGGAATCTCTTCCTAAAATACTTTTAGGTTGAATCCATCCTCCCTGATGGCAGATAAGCCCATTTTGAGGTGGCAAATTGGGTTCCCCCAGCTCCTCCTCTCCCTGTGCACTAGCCAAATGACTCTTCTGCAGGGCCAAGAGTGCCCAGATTTAATGCACAGCTGGAAACCCAAGAACTTGTTTCTGTTCAAAGCTTTTCCCAGTTTCACAGAAGCTTAACTAGTAAAGCTGGAAAAAGCAACTCAGTGAACATCCCATATTGCATAGGCAGTGGAAAAAAATACACTTGTTTCTTACTCTGGGTTTTGTGTTGCAAGATATTCTCTGATGGTTGGCAAACACAATTCACTGTAACAAGTTCAGATAATTATATTTTTTTCAGATCTAATCTTTGGCACTGTAGATTTTTGTCAAACTTGTCTTTCACTGCATTATATAATTCAATGAAATATTCTGAGAAATTGAAATTTTTAACATGACTATGAAAATAGGAAACACCAAACATCTGCCCTCTCGATTTCCTCTGAGTCCATGCAAAACAGAAAAAAAAAAAAATAACATCCATTTGATAGGAAAAGATTTAGTGAGCATTCCTTCACCAAAATACAACTTTTGTGGCTGACACCCAGTTTTCTTCAACAAGACAAATGACAGCAATCAGCATCCTGCACTTGCAGAAGAAGTTAAACAGCAGCAGGACCTTCCTCAATGGGAGCAGAGACATGAGAGTAAAAACTCAGTGTAAAGTTCTCTTCTGCAATGGATCTGGGAGTTAATCTATTTCAGTAAATTAGATTTCTAACTAGCTAATGTAAATTTTGAATAAATTAATGAATAAATTGTCCCTTGGAGACTGCTGGTCTTATGAGTCATTGTCCGTGATCACAGGAGGAAAACCAAAGCTGAAATACTGAATTTCACCACACTGAAGACTGAGGGAGGGAGACAGCGAAGGCGGAGCCTTATTAACTCCTCTGCCTAGCAATACATGGCCAGAGTAAAGGAAGCTCTGAGATGTCACATCATCCAAGAAAATCTCCAGCGAAGAGCCACCCACCTGAAATTATAGTGCATGCTTGGTGTGAATCAACACAGACATACTTGAACAGAAGGGTAATGGTGCTGCTTACCTCAGACAAAATTCCCTTAGCACATCACTTTTGGCATAAGCACTAAGGCTGGCAAAGCCCATGGGAAGCTGAGCTGCCTCCCAGGTGACACCCACCCCACACGCTATAA
>JANHGN010008430.1:24160-37073 GCA_024605025.1 Megaceryle maxima
GGGAAGTGGTGGATTCCCCTACACCGGGCACTTCTAGGACTCAGCTTGACAGGGTGCTGGGCCAGCTCAGTTAAACTGTGTGTGTGTATATATACCCACAAACTATATATATATACACATACACTAAATATATAGATATATATATAAAGTTTACCTCAAAAGGCTGACCTAGATGATCCTTGAGGTGCCTTCCAACCTGGTATTCTATGGTCAGCCACAGCAAACTGTTAGAGGAGCCTTTGGAAAAAGTTTGGTCAGCAAATAAAGCAAGTTGCTGATGGATGTGCATGGAGTATGCAGAGGTCTTGTGCTTGTGTCTTTGGTGGGGAGGTAACTACCTCTTCCTTTTTCCCCTCCATCCCCACCCCGTGACACTTCAGAATAAATTGTTAAACTTTTTCTAACTGCATAACTAGAACTTTTTTTTTTTGAAGCTGAAGCTCTATGTGACTGTGCAAAAAGCCAAACATGCAGCCCTGTTTGAAGGTGTTTCTACAGCAGTGATGCATTTGGAGTCACCGTCTCTGGAGGTGTTTAAAAAAGGGTAGATGTGAAACTTCAGGATATGGTTTAGCAGTCTTGGAGGTGTTGGATACATGGTTGGACTTGGTGATCTTGGAGATCTTAATGATTCTGTGATTTGCAACAGCAACCTCCAGTTCTCAGCAGGACTGCACATTTTGCCTGTCAGCCTTTCCAAACTGTAAGTCAGGAGAATCCTGGTGTTGCTGAAATCATGGCTGTAGAACTTGGGTCAGAGATCTGTTAGTGCAGCATGGTCTTTACTGATGGGGTCTTACCAGTGTTTATAAATATATGAAGGGTGGGTGTCAAGAACATGGGGCCAGTCTCTTTTCAATGGGGCCCTGGGATAGGATGAGGGGCAGTGGGCACCAACTGGAACCCAGGAAGTGCCACCTAAATGGGAGGAGGAATTTCTTTGCTGTGAGAGTGACAGAGCCTGGGAGAGGCTGCCCAGAGAGGTGGTGGAGTCTCCTGCTCTGGAGACTTTCCAACCCCCCCTGGATCTGTTGCTGTGTGGGCTGCCCTGGGTGCCCCTGCTGTGGCAGGGGGGTTGGACTCGATCTTTAGAGGTCCTTTCCAAACCGGATGATTCTGTGATGAGATTGAGAAATGTGTGTTATGGTCAGGTATCATTCAGAAAAGTGACACTAATTTATCTCTGACAGAGTGTTCAGTCTTCACTGAACTAGTAAAATCAGGTTTTGACCATCTGAAAGCTCTCCATTGTTTGCTTGCTCATTGCACGCTACTTTTGTATGTGTGCCCGTGATAGGACTTGTCTGGGGTGACCTTTTACAGAGGCTTTTAGGTGACTGTGGTTTTAACTGCAATACTGAAGATGTTGTGTATGGGATGTATTTCATAGCTTGGGATGGAAGCTGTTCCTGGATGCCACGACCTACTGTTTCCTCCTGCATGAGAATTAACACCATATCCCAAAATGGTCCAAAGTTTGCATGCTCTGAAGTATGGAGACTTCAAATGGCTTTCTCATGAGGCTCATTTTGTCTGTTTCAATATGGTTTGGTTCAATTAAAGGGGAAAAGAGTTACTGATAGTCATGCCACTAAGAAAATTTTTGAAGGAATTCTTTAAGGTTTAGTAAGACTTTCAAGACCATCTGGTGATGGCCCTTACCACAGCAGTTTCACTCAAACTGTGTGTGGTGCTTCTTTCCCTAGCTATCATGCAGTTAAGAGTAACTAGCTGAACTACTTACTCTGCTGAGTCTCTGCTTGAGACTTAAAATAAGGGGAGAAATTAACTCCAGGTAGCAAATGATTAACAAAATAAGTTTGGACCTCAAAATCGGAGGTTACCATACACACAGTACTTCAGTGACAATGTAGACCTGAATTCTAGATTACTTATAAGCTGAATTTTCCAACATTAAATTGTAAAATAAATCTAGATCCTTGCCACTTGGTAGCCAGGGACACTCTAGAAGCATTGATGTTTTGCTGGGGAAGTTGATATTCTTCATATGGACTGTATTAGTGGTGAGTTACTGCACAAAAGATACGCAGAATTCAGTACTAAGTGTTTAAAAAAAAAAAAAAAAAAAAACAAACACCCAAATCCACGCAAATCAACTAAGACTTCTGAGCTTTGTCTTTGTAGTTTGGCTGCCAGTTGCCAAACCAGGAAGGGTTTTGCCTGACTGAGGTTGTTGGCCAGAAGAGGGAACAGATCACATAGATTCACTGTTTGTTTTACCTGGCACTTACTGTAATGGTGACTGCACCATGAACTTCTGAACACAGTGAGCTTGACGTAGTTAAATCAAATGCACAAAAGGATATTCGTTCTTAGAGCTGATATTTTTTTTATGCTTATAGCAAATAAATGGAATATATTTTTATTCCATGGAACTCTACTTCTAACTGTCGTATTCCTCCTTCCTTCTGCAAGCTGAAGTGCAAGTGTAGGGTCTTTCTTAGACTTCATTGTTACTATTAGAGAATCCCAGAATGGCTATGGTTGGAAAAGATCTTTAAGATCATCAAGTCCAACTGTGACCTAACTCTACCAGGGTGACAACTACACCATGTACTTGAGCACCACGTCTGGATGGCTTTTAAATACACCCAGGGATGGAGATTCAACCAGTACCCTGGGCAGCCTGTTCCAGTCTTTGATAACCCTTTTGGGAGAGAAGTTTTTCCTCATCTCCAACCTAAACCTTCACTGGTGCAACTTGGTGCCGTTTCCTCTGGTCCTGTCAGTTGTGACTTGTGAGAAGAGACCAACCCCCACCTCACCCCAGCCTCCTGTCAGGGAGCTGCAGAGAGCAAGAAGGTCTCCCCTCAGCCTCCTTTTCTTCAAGGTAAAAAAAAAAAACCAACCCAGCTCCCTCAGCTGCTCCTCAGCAGACCTATGCTCCTCACCTCTCTGAACCTCACTAAATCTCTTGATTTGCTTCTGAAATTGCAATCTCCTTAAGCATGTCAGTCCCAGAACCTCAGAGCACTTTAATTCTGCCAGAATGAGACAGAGCAGTGTATGATTCCTTCTCTGGAACAAAATAGGTTTAACACTGAGAATTAATCAGTTGCATTAAATCACGAGACCAAATGTCCATAGACTTTTGTACAAAAGCAGTCTTGAGATTGAACTGCCAAGAACATGCGTAAATGAGGATGAGAACAGGCAAAAACTTTCAAGTGCATTGCCAAACCTCTTCTGTATTTACTAGAAACAAAAAGGTGCAGATTCATAACTTATAAAACTGAGGTGAGTGCACAACCTGGCACAAAGGCAGGAGACTCCCATCATTTATCTGGTCCAATTTTGAAGGTGAACATAGAGCACAGACTGCACCAGTAGAGTAGCTGAGCCCTGCTCCTTTGTGTTCATTTAGGTGCCCAGTCTGTAGGAAAACAGAGTAGCTTGAAATACTGTTGTGTTTTCTTTAAATGGTACATGGCTAAAAATTTATGGCAAAGTCTATTTTTTTTTTTATTTCCTTTCATTGTAGCACACATTTTGACTATGGGGCAAACTGGATGGGAAATGCTGTGAGTTATGGCTAACAGCAAAAGTATGCTAGTCTAAAACTGCATCAGGGTTAAAATGAATAGGTGTTGATCTCTAATTGGAAAGGACAGAGGAGAGTGTCTGATAAAATTAGTTACCACAGCACATCCAAAACAAGCTGCCAGACAGCAACTGAAGGATAGCAAACTCAAGTCAGGGTCAATGGGCACAAACTGGAACCCAGGAAGTTCCACCTCAACTTCTTCACTGTGAGGGTGACAGAGGCTGGGAGAGGCTGCCCAGAGAGGTGGTGGAGTCTCCTGCTCTGGAGACTTTCCAACCCCCCCTGGATCTGTTGCTGTGTGGGCTGCCCTGGGTGACCCTGCTCTGGCAGGGGGGTTGCACTTGATCTCCAGAGGTCCCTCCCAACCCCCACCATTCCAAGATAGGAAGAAGCAACTGGGGCTAAAGTGTTTGTCACCAGAGGAAAGACTTTTCCACATATATACCCCACCCCTGCTTTTAGTGTGGGTTCATCCTCTGTAGGTGTCTCTGAGCTTGATCATTCACAGGCTGCCCAGGAAGGGGGTGGAGTCACCATCCCTCCAGGGGTTCCAAAACCATATAGATGTGGCACTTGAGGACATGGCTTAGTGGGATGGTGAGGTGCTTGTTTGTGTTGGTGTGGGGGGGGTTGGTTTTGTTTTGTTGTGGGGTTTTTTTGTATTTGTCAATGGTTGGATGCTGTGATCTTGGACACCTTTTCCAACCATGCCAATTCTGTATGATTCTGTGTCTGTATTCTCTACTTGGGGTTAGAGTTGACTAAATCTAGTCTTAGAGATTAAATAGGCTGTATTTTCACAGTAAGCATGCTGAATTCAGTCATGCTTAAACCTAAAATTTTCATGTTACAAAGACCAATCTTCTTCACCTATACATCTATCTTCAGCTCTCAATCTGTTGCTTAACTTCTTCCTCCTCTTCATGGTCTGGAACATGTTCACAACAGACAGAGATGAAGAGTAGATATGTAAAAAGCCTTTATGGTATAACTCCCCTATAACCCTCCAAAGGATGTCCCACACAGTAGGATAGGTCTTTTTTGCAAATCCTAAACCCAGATCTAGACATTAGGAAGAAGTTCTTCCCTCTGAGGGTGGTGAGACCCTGGCACAGGTTGCCCAGGGAAGCTGTGGATGCTCCATCCCTGGAAGTGTTCAAATCCAGGCTGGATGAGGCTCTGAGCAGCCTGGTCCAGTGGGAGGTGTCCCTGCCATGGCAGGGGGATTGGAACTGGAGGATTAAGGCTCCTTCCAACTCAAACCATTCTAAGACTCTATGATTTCCATGTGTGTTTAAGAAACATTTTTTAACCTGGACTAATGGAAATAATTTCTTGTGGACTCTGAATTATCTAAAGTAATTAGTAGTTCCTGGAAAAAAAAAATATATAGTTTCCAATGAACAAATCATTCTGATAGCCTTTCTTCTTGTCTTGTGACTGCTTCCATCATAGTCTTCCTTCTACCCTAACCTTGCCTTTTAAATTGAACTTTTTTCTCTCATTCTTAGACTCTGAATTTTCCTATCTGTGAATTTTTAAAATATCTTGTCCGTCTGTACCAGGTTTCCTTGAAATACTGACTTACCTCATGTTATCTGAAACCTCCAGGGGGATGTTAGTAGTCTAAGTGACACCCTGAGGAAAGGGTCCTCTCCATGGGCCATCTCTGAAGAGCTGGAACCCCTGCCACTGGTGGCCATGTGCCCAGCTTGTGTGAGAGTGGCTGTCCAGGCAGGACTTGTAAATGGGAAAAAGGGAAAATAAAATAATGTTGCTGTTTAGAATGACCAGAAGAGGCTGATTCTGTTCAGTAAACAATGGTTGGTTTGCTGGTGCTCAAAAGTACCAAGTGGTACCAGTCAGAGGAACAGGTCTTTAGTCTGGATTTGCACAGGGGAACTGCTGGGTCTCTACTGAAGTGCTGATGTGTAGAGCTGGGTTTCTAGACTGGAACAAAGTGTTAATCCAGTTACATAGGTACCACCAGCACTACTAATGATGGTACTTCAGGAATAGAATCACAGAATGCCCTGGGTTGGAAGGGACCTCCAAAGATCATCTCATCTAATCCCCCATGAAATGAGCAGGGACATCCTCAGCTAGAGCAGGTTGCTCAGAGCCCCATCCAGCCTGCCCTTGAATGTCTCCAGGGATGGGGCCTCCACCACCTCCCTGGGCAACCTGTGCCAGGGTCTCACCACCCTCAGAGTGAAGAACTTCTTCCTCATGTCCAATCTAAACCTGCCCTGCTCTAGTTTCAAACTATTGTCCCTCATCCTATTAAAAGAACAACAAAATATTAAAGAATAAAATAATAAAAATATTATCTTGTATACTTGACAAAAGTTTGGAAGTCTACCAGGAAGGGCTGTTTGGAAGGGTGGTTTGATGCCCTGTGGCTCTCCTGTTTGAAGCAGATGTCTCATTAGCTGGACCATTGAACCAGTGACGAGGTATTGAAAGAATATAGAATATAGAAAACTGTAGACGTTGACTTCAAGTGTCACAGATTCAAGGTAACTTTCTCCTCTGTGAAAAAAAAAAACAAAACAAACAAAACCACATCAACTCCAAACTTGTAAGTCAGTTGAGATTGTTCCACAGATGTGAACGGGAATGCTGGTGCCAGCGCGGAGGAGGGGGAAGAATGGTTCCTTCAGGCTTTTTTTAGCATGTGTAGCATTCCAGTGAAGGCTACTGGGTTGGAACCCTGCAAATGGAAATCTGCTGTCCATAAACTCCTGGCTTTTTCACTGACTTCAGGAAGGACTTTGACTGTGGTAGGAAAGCTGGGTATTTTTCCAGGCGCTTTGGCAAATGTGATAAGGAGTAAAATGAAGGTTTGAGGGCTTTGGGGGTGTTTAGGTTCCACCCCCTCATCAGGTTCTGGTTGAAAATGAGAAATAGAACTCGGCATCTTGAATGTATTTATGGTGAACCACACTATAGCATTAACCATTGGTTTTATATTTGAAAAGTGGCCATGGGATGAAAGATTTCATGTTTAGTTGCTAATTTTAAGTTGCTTCCTAACTCTCTTTTTTTCTTTGCTTGTTATCTTTTTTTTTTCTTCTGCCTTATTTGATTTCCTTTTTGAAACTAAGTATAAGGTAAATACTGAAGAGAAATGCTCTTAAATAAATAATCTCTTGCTACTGGTCATTTTTTTTTTAAGTTGTATGGTATGTCACAAATTATTGAGAAACAGGTTTCTAAGCTCTCATGTCATAACTGGGTATCATTTACCAAAAAAAAAAAAAAAATCCCTCTGCAGGAATCATTTACAACCTTTAAAAAAACAAACATTGTTTTTTTAGGATAAAAAAAAAAAACAAAACCAACCTCTTCACTGTAACTAAATTAAACAGAGTGGTAGTTTTGTAAGAGTCATCAACCTGATTTCAAAAGTTTGAAACTGCAAAGTAGAAATATTTCAAAAGCAGATTCTTTCCTGACCTGCCTGGTAAGCCAGAAGTTGAAGTTTTTGTTCTTTTGACTGATAATATAACCTGAGCTATTTCAGATGTCTCCAAGAAGCTGTTTAGTGTATTAATCTTGAAACTTGATATGTTGAAGACTGGAGTTGTTTTTATTAATTTTTTAACATCCTAGAAATCTTTCCAAATGACAGTTTTTGGAAATACTCATGAATTTTTCCAGTGTGCTCTCATTCTTAAACAGCTCCTTCAACCTACCATCAAATCTTTTTGAAGGTGTGTTGTAACGTGTAGTACCAAGAGATTAGAGTCCCCTGAGGATGTCTGTCATATGTGACTTCGTTGTTAGCTGACTGTCAAATGTGTTTTTTATCTGTTTAGGTTCAGACAAAGAAAGAAGAAACTTTGCCACCATCACTTAGTCAAAACATTCCAACGTTCTATTTTCCTCGAGGATGTCCTAAGGAAAAAGTGAATATAGATGCTGTGATTGCCAAAATTGAGAGAACTTTCTCGGAGTTTCCAAATGAGAGGGCAACGTTAGAAGACATGGGGAAGGTTGCAAAGGTGAGAATTTGCTGGCTGGCTGCTGTTAGTGCTGAACCCCTCCTTGTAAAGACAGAATGGTTTGGTAACTTCAGACGATAGCCCTCTAGTTAGCACTGAAGAGCTAATTTGGAGTTAGAGCAGAGGCAAAATACTGACCTTGGAAAGCAGGAAATACTTTAAAACTTCTGTGTAACAGACAATAAGCTAGTGAAAACAAATTTCAGTTTCCATTTTGTGATATTGAATCAATGTTTGGAAGTGCACTGCGAGTCGTGGTCTTGACGATGAGTCTCAGGTTCTTGTTCCTGTCACTTTGCAGTTAAAAGTCCAGGGGTCTAGAAAAGAGAAACAAACCCTGTTCACCAGAGCAGGGTTGGGAGTTCAGAAACTCCTTGTTTGCCTTGCCAGCAGTGCTTAACTGCTGAGCTGATGGTAGATTCCTGCCTTCCACAGCTTGTTTTCACACAGAAGTAGGGAGGAGAGAGGTGGAAGAGACTTCAAAAGGATCTCAGCAAGAAAGGTGGAAAGGTCCAGTTGCCTGCAGTTGAGTGATGAAAGGCATCCTCCTGAAGCACAGGGAGAAGCCTCTCAGTCGGAAGACAGTAGTTGTTATAGAACCATAGAATGCCCCAGGTTGGAAGGGACCTCCAAAGGTCACTTGGTCCAACCCCCCTGCAGGGAACAGGGACAGCCTCAACTAGAGCAGGTTGCTCAGAGCCCCATCTCAGCCTGGCCTTGAATGTCTCCAGGGATGGGGCCTCCACCACCTCCCTGGGCAACCTGTGCCAGGGTCTCACCACCCTCAGAGGGAAGAACTTCTTCCTAATCTCCAATCTCAATGTACCCCACCTTACTTTAAAAACATTGCCCCTTGTCCTGTTGCCACAAGCCCTTGTAACCAGCCCCTCCCCAGCTTTCCTGTAGCCCCCTGCAGATACTGGAAGACCCCAAGAAACTCTCCCCAGAACCTTCTCTTCTCCAGGCTGAACAGACCCAACTCCCTCAGCCTCTCCTCACAGGAGAGGTGCTCCAGCCCCCTGATCATCTTTGTGGCCTCCTCTGGACCTTTTCCATCAGGTCCATGTCCTTCTTGTGCTGGGGGCCCCAGAGCTGGACACAGCACTCCAGGTGAGGTCTCTACCAGAGTAGAGGGGCAGAATCCCCTCTCTTGACCTGCTGGCCACACTGCTTTTGATGCAGCCCAGGATGTCACTGGCTTTCTGGGCTGTGGCTGCACATTGGTGGCTCATCTCCAGCTCCCATCCACCAGCACCCCCAAGCCCTTCTCCACAGGGCTGCTCTCTATCACCTCATCCCCCAGCCTGTGTTGATAGTGAGGATCGCTCTGACCCAGGCGTAGGGCCCTGTGTCTGGCCTTGTGAAATCTCACAAGGGTTCATCTGGGCAAAGTCATTTATTTTTGCTTAAAACTGGTACTGGTTAAACTGTTGAATGAGAAGTAACTCTTTTTATTAGCATTACTTATTTAATTTATGTTGTTTGCTCAAGAGACCTTCTGCATCTTGCACTATTCACAGTCTTGTTTGAGATCCACATGAAATTGAGACACACCAGCATGTCCGACCCCTCCACACTGTAGTTTTCATCAGCTCAGAAGCTGTGTAGCTGTTTGTGCTGTCTTGAGCTCAGCTTAAAGATCTCCAGCCCCATAAGCAGAGCTTATTAGCCATGGCCTCTGCTCAGCTGCTTGGAGCGTGGACAGAGCAGACATGTGACTGCATTCATCTCTTAGGAACACTGCAAGTTGCCCCTCTGTTTTGCTTCCTGCTGCTGGATTTCAGCCTAAAGTAGTTGCTTAAAATGAATTACTTTTGGAAAGTGCAGTTGGTTTCAGAAAGAGTTGGGGAGTGGGAAATAAAAAAAATAAAAATCTATTCCTTAATGTTTTCTTCTTAACACTTGGAAAATTTAATTTGTGAAAGATTTGTAGATAAGGGAGATAAGAAACTGACTTGATGTATGCTTGAATTCTAGGCTTGTGAATGCCCCCTTTACTGGAAAGGTCCTTTGTTTTATTGTGCTGGAGGTGAACGAACAGGATACGTCTCAGTTCATAAATTCGTTGCAATGTGGCGGAAGTAAGTAGATTACTTTTTAGAAGTACTGCATTTGTTTGGGTTAGTTTTAATTGAAATGATATTTTTTTTAAGCTCTGAATGAGATTCGATCTGTAAAGGGGAATAAAACATTTTTCCATAATCAGCCATTGACAGCAAACATGTACCTGGAAAAATGTAACTAAATCATCACTTCAGCATAAACAAATCTTTATTTACAGGGTTTATAGAGTTTTGAAATGTTTGTTAAATGACTGGCTGTTGAGGGCTATGGTTTTCACTTTCCCATAACCTGTAGATGTCAGTTCTGGACAAAATACTTTTTATTCTCTCTAGTTCTACTTCCAGTTCCAGCTTAATGTCCTTCCATGTAACAATTCCACGTGCACCCACCTCCTGTGACGTGACTGTCTTAGTACTGCTTTGATAAGTTCTCTTGGAGTGTACTTTAATTAGCTTTTGAACTACACAGAATCACAGATTGGTGGGCGTTGGAAGGGACCTTGAAAGATCATAGAGTCCAACCCCCCTGCCAGAGCAGGGGCACCTAGATTGGGTCACAGAGGAACAGGTCCAGGTGGGGTTGGAGTCTCCTTCTCTGGAGACTTTCCAAAACCTCCCTGGGCAGCCTGGTCCAGGCTCTGTCACCCTCACCATGAAAAAGTTTCTCCTTATGCTTCCATGGCACGTCCTCTGTTCCAGCTTTCACCCCTTGTCCTGTCACTGGATGTCAGTGGGCAGAGCCTGGCTCCATCATCCTGACTCTCACCCTTTACATCATTATAACTATTAATGAGCTCAGCCCTCAGGCTCCTCTTCTCCCAGCTAGAGAGCTCCATCTCCCTCAGCCTGCCCTCAGCAGGGAGATGTTCCTCTCCATCCATCATCTCCGTGGCTCTGCGCTGGACTCGTTCCAGCAGTTCCCTGTCCTTCTGGAGCTGAGGGGCCCACAGCTGGACACACCATTCCAGATGTGGCCTCAGCAGGGCAGAGCAGAGGGGGAGGAGAACCTCTCTCCACCTCCTAACCACCCCCTTGTGACACAGCCCAGGATGCCACCGGCCTTCCTGCCCAGAGGGGCACATTGCTGGCTCACGGTCCCCCTGCTGCCCACCAGGACCCCCGGGGCCCTTTCCCCCGTGCTGCTTTCCTGCAGGTTGGTCCCCACCCTATCCTGGTCCCTGGCCTTGTTCTTGCCCAGCTGCCAGACTCTTCTTGTATTTCATTGAATTTCTCCCTGCCCAACTCTTCCATGTGGCAGTTGCAGAATCCCAGGCCTTGCCCTGGGGTGCCTGTACGAGGTAGCTCGAGCAATTTTCTGTAGAGTATTAAATGGAGATGTTTACATTTCAGAATACTTCAGACCTGCTACGATGACGCAGCAAAGTTTGTTCATCTTCTAATGAACCCCGGATGCAACTACTTGGTGCAAGAAGACTTCATTCCATTTTTACAAGTAAATTACTATTGAAACTAATTCTGAAAACAGAACAAAACGATGAGCTGGCAAAGCCCTGAAGTTTTTGAGCTAAACATACTTTTTCATGGTCTTCAGTAAAGGTTGTTGATAATATGTAGTGTGACTCGTTGCGTATGGTCCACTGAGATGCTAGTGAGTGACTTTTACAGTTCATATTTTTGTGTAAGGTGAGGTCTTTTTTTTTTTCTCCAGTAAGATGGAGGGATTTAAAATTACTTGCAGCAATTGGCACTTGTATCAGAGAATCCTTAGTTTAGAGACACATTTGAAGTTAAGTCAAGGAGGACCTTTGGGAGGGCAAAGTGTCATATAAATTCCAGACCTAACACAGTTTCTCTCGGAGCAGCAAACACCTTTACTAATGAATGAATAAAACCCAAGTTGGCTCTTACTGAACCAATCAGCCACAGAATGACAAGCTACAACAGTCAGCGTGTTCAAAAATCTTCACCTCCTTTAAAATACAGAAAAGCTTTTGTTTATTTGGCTTCTTTAAAAGATAATTTTATTTTTACAAAGTCCATGGTGCTGTTTACACAAGGCATGCTGTAAATGAGGTTATCCTTAATGACTGTAGTAGTTAATTTGAGCTGTTTCGGTTAAAGAAGCAGCTGTGCTGTTCTGCACTAACTGTTTTACATTGTCTCTAATGAATACTGTTTGGGATTGTGTTACTCCTGTGGGTTTTTTTCCTGTAGGATGTGGTGAATAGTCATCCTGGCCTATCATTTTTAAAAGAAGCATCTGAATTTCACTCTCGGTACATTACCACGGTAAGTGATTTGTGTTTGGAAAAGTATTTTTGGGTTAACTAAGAAAAATCAGCACGAAGATTAGTCAATACGTATAAGCATCTTTTGTTCCTCGAGAAAAGTTGAGGATGCTGCCAGTCATTGTTTCTGCCTAACTAGAAATCTTGTGAAGAAAGGTTCAACTCCTTAAGCATCGTAGTTTTAACTTAATATTTATAAGAAATTGCTGAAATTGGCACAGTTTGGTGTTTCTCTCACTGGTGTTAGTGCAGGGCAAGTTAATGAACGTTAACAGTCTGCTCTTTGTTTATCTTAAACACTTGATGGTGGCTATAGATGGTCCTCATTAGAATCCTGACCTTACTCTGGGATTAATTAAATGGCATTTTGAATGAAAGGTCTATATTAATGTGATTATGTTCAGTGCTGAGTAAAATAATGATAATATTGGAGCTGCTTGCTACAGTCCTCTCTGGGGATTTTTGTTTCTAAGCAGGTTTTATACATGAAAAGTTGCATTTCTCTCTTCGTAGCGTTATGGGACTGAAGTAGTTTCTGTACCCAAGGGGGGGGTGGGAATCAGTGTCATGAAATTTTCTCAGCTGTAGACTAGACAGCTGATTCTACTGATGTATCAAAAGATCAAAAGTCTTCAAAATGACATTCAGCTCACTTTTTGTGCATGTGAAAAAGAGCTTAATGAATACTCTCCAAATGCAGAGTCAATCGTCTTTCATCTGACTTTTAGTTTGACCCAGACTGAAACCATGGAAGTGTTTTTCTGAAAGTGTTTGGTTTTGGTTCATCATATCTTTCTGACAGAGTTGCTGGCCTATCGAGTATGTCCTCAGACCTTGTGGCCAAGAAGGCCAATGCTCTCTTGGGGTGCATTAAGAAAAGTGTGTGAAGCAGGTTGAGGGAGGTTGTTCTCCTCAACTCTGCCCTGGTGAGACCACATCTTGAGGACTGAGCCCAGTTCTGGGCTCCCCAGTTCAAGAGGGAAATACTGGAGAGAGTCCAGGGGAGGCTGTGAGGATGCTGAAGGGACT
>JANHGN010008430.1:37283-47298 GCA_024605025.1 Megaceryle maxima
GGAACAGGCTGCCCAGGGTACTGGTTGAATCTCCATCCCTGGGTGTATTTAAAAGCCATCCAGACGTGGTGCTCAAGCACATGGTGTAGCAGTAACCCTGGTAAAGTTAGATCACGGTTGGACTTGATGATCTTAAAGGTCTTCTCCAACCATAGCCATTCTGTGAATATAGGCTGGTTGATCAGTGTAGTGTTAAGTTGGGTACATACACCCAAGGTAAAGCTGCAATACATTAAAAATGTTCTCCCTGACAAACGTGAGAGTAGTACCTTTAATCTGCAAGTGTGTTACATAGATACCTGAGCCACGAATGCTTGAAATTCTAACCTCTTAACTGCACCATTTCCTCTCCCTTCTGGCGAACCACTGTGCAGCAGAGTGAAGAAGGCAATTCTCTGACAATTTGCTTACACTCTGATTCAGTTCACTTTAGAAAACCATTTTTTAAGTCTGTTCCCAGTTGTGTTTAGCAAACATCCAATTTTGGTTTTATTTTTAGACTAGTTAAATATATAACAGATGAGATAATGACATGCAGATGGATTAAGTTGCAAAGCTAAGGCAAAACCTTTTCAAAAAAAAAAAAAAAAACCAACAAAAAACAAATTGCTTTGTAGTATAACCCAGAAATGGGCCTTCCCTGAAGTCACAATTAGAATTAAGCTAATTAAGTTTCAGAAGTAGGTCTATTCTCCTGTCTGGATTTATTGAACCAGCCGCTCTTATTCAAAAGAAGAGCTGTAGAGCTCAGTGCATGCTACAGTTTGTTTTTAAACTTTATGAATAAATTACTCCTGTAATTTAGGACCGATGGGTTTGTTTAAACTATTGATTTACTACACTTAAAATGTGAAGTGATTAAAAAATAATAAAGCCCATAATTAGGAAGAGGCTTTATTTGGGGGAAGAAGATTCCTAAAGAGATGGGGTCTTTAGCCAGAAACTACTCTGCAAGGGAAACACTACACATGCAGTATTTAGCCCTGCTAATTAGCAGGTGTAATTGATCTCCAATTAAGCAGTTATAGTTTATAATATGTTTAGGGTTTTTTTTCATCTGCTTTTGTTAGTGGTGAGTGACTGGCTTGAGATGTGTACCCAGTTGACTTATGTCAATGTCATTGAGGTGAATCCTGAATTTGGTTAAAAACCAACAACAACAAAAAACCCCAGATAATTTCACATCTTATGTTTGTAAACTAAAACTAAGCAAATTGTGCTGAATGTATGACTTTGCCAAAAGAATGTATGCGTAAAACTGATGTAAACAAAAGTGTTGGATACTCATGAAGGGTTTTGTTTCTAATTCCAGTATCAGTCATGGCACAAGTAATCATCTTCCTTGCATAGACTTTTTGTTTGCTGCTGTTGTTCAGTTAGAAAATGTTTATGTACTTCTTTTAATACTATCACCATGCTTATTTCAAGTAACTTTACATAGAATAAAAGTAAAAGGGGCAAAATGTGTTCTCTTTGCACCCCCAGGAAGGACTTCTGTCAAGTGTTGATTTGTTGTAGTTGTGGGGGTCAGAAGTAGCAAAATTCCCCTTTACTTTGATCCTTGAACAGTCCCAGTTCTCTTTTTGTGTCTTCGTTTATGAAGAGAAATATTCTTATAGTGAGTAAGGTCTTTAAATCTGAAGTCATGAGATGTGTTAGTAGGTTTACTCATGAATTCCTGTAGATCTGGAAGACTTGGGAGGTCGTGAAATAGCCAATAAGCACATTCTGGAGACCATACCAGTGTTCTGCAACTTAACTGTGTGAGATATGGGTACTGCAGCATTGCAGTAAGATTTATCAAGGTGAGTTTAGATACAGCTTTAGAAATGGTTTGGTGATAGGACATGTAAGAGAAGCATCAATGCTGCTAAATAATAAGGTGACTAGAAATAAAGATGGAGTTCTGTAAAAGCAGCTGAGCTAAGACTTATGTTTTGACAAACATTTGGGATTGTGCTTGGCATACCTACGATCACCTTTCCTTTTTCTGTTTCTTGCAGGTTATACAGAGAATATTTTATACAGTCAATAGGTCCTGGTCTGGGAAAATAACTTGTAACGAGCTCAGGAAAAGCAACTTTTTGCAGGTATGTAGTATCTACAGTTTTGCAAGACAGATGTTTCTACAAGTTTAAAAACTCTATTCACTAAAGGCTTGAGGGAGTAAATAAAGTAGCTTTTTTTCCTTTTCCAGAAGCTAGTGAAGGCTCAATTGTATTCATTCACATACACTGGAATATGTTGAAATGTCATTTTCTATCTGGAGCTGTATATATGTGTGTGTGTATATACACACATCAGTGTTTAGCAGAAGTCTGGCTGATCTCACCTCTCTGTGCACGCATTTGTTCTCTACATTGCGTGTTCAGCCTTTGCTGTCCTGCTGCATGGTGTGCACTGTCTCTGAAGATTGGGGGAAAAATGTTCCACTGCAATAGCATTGGTTATGGGAACTCCAATGTCTCACAAATTCTTTAATGTGTTCTATTTATCCTTTTGATAATAGAATGTGGCATTATTGGAAGAGGAAGCTGATATTAACCAGCTGACAGAGTACTTCTCATATGAACATTTTTATGTTATCTATTGCAAGTTTTGGGAGCTGGATACAGACCATGACCTCTATATTGATCGGAAGGATTTAGCTCGACATAATGATCATGGTATGACAAATGAAGCACCTTTGTTTACATGTATTAAATGATCTCTAAACTTTCAGCTGAGGAAGTGGTCAACTGCCCAGGCTGGTGTTCATGACTCTGGTAGAGCTGCTGACTCGGTGAAATAAAGCAGGACAGGTCCTTCTGTGCCACTGTTTCGTGCCTGGCAATACCAAATGGGAGGAAAACTCCAAATTTGGATTCAAATGTGGGGCAAAGTGGGGGGGAATATAAATCATTTAAGCCTCGGTATTTTATGAACACCTGCATTTGGCAGTTTCAAGTCTGAAACAATCCATTTTATGTATATTGTTCAGGGAGCATGGCTCTTATGGCAAGGTGTGGAAAGAGCATAAAAAGGCTAAAATAAGTACCTGAATGTACGTTTAAGTTTTGCTAACTCAGCTGCAGTAAAATTTGGTTTAATACTATTTAGTAGCTTTACATTTTCTGCATTCATTATATACAATGATTCTGGCATCTTACACCCATGTACCTGTTTTAAATATTCCTATAGCATGTATGGATCTTTTAGTGGGTTTTTTTTGGAGGCTCTTCATCCATTACCATCTTAAAAGTATTCCCTTGGGGCCTGGAAAGCACAAAGTGATTATGGAATATTGTCCTGCATTAAAAAGCATAAAGGCAATTCTGATTTGGAAGCATAAAGGCAATTCTGATTGCTTCTGAAAACTTGCCTGCTGAAGCCTGACCACTTTAGGACACTGAGGAAGGAAAGCTGCTTGTGTTTGAGTGGTTGCTCTACTCAGCTGTTACCCTAGAGAACAGAAGCAGAACTGATAACAATGCCACTTGCAATTTAGCTTTGCATCCTTTAAGCCATGAAATATTGGTTAAAGCTTCACAGCTGCTGCTTAATGAGAACTAGGTTAAATAAGAGCATAAAATGGATATGATAACCTCAAATTAGTCTTAAACTTTTTTTATATGCATGTTAAAAATGAGAATCTGGTTTCATTGGTCCCTTTCATACTCTCACTGGCCTAAAATTAGGCCAGGTCAAACGCACACATGTAGTAAGAAAATATTCAAGTCTGTGGCTGTTGTTGCAAAGGTTGAACAACTTCAGTGTTTCAAAAGTAGATAAGAAGCAGCAGTGTGTGTGTCTGAAACAACCTGGCTGCCCTACAGCTCTGGGGACAAATATGAAGTAGGGACTAGTGTCCATACTAGAATATTATGGTGATAACATCGCCCTAAGTGCGTAAGAGATGAGGTATTTGAACAGTTAACCACTTGCTTTAATTATTAGTATTCCTATAATGCTGAAAAATTATTTCGGAGCTAGAATGAAAAGTTATTCTCCTCCTGGGAGAGCAGCATCATGCACTGCTTTGAGTGCCATCCACAAATTCTTCAGGATAACTTGAATATCCTTTACAGAAGTACTCAGTTAAGACATGTCTTCTAAAATCCCTGAAATGGTTTCAAAATAGAAGCAGGGATCAGAACCGTGTCAGAAATAGTTTCCTGGCAGAATCAGTTAGGAATGCTCGTTATGTAGGAACGTGCCAATTCTGTTTGGGCTCTTTGCCAAGGCCCTCTAAAATGTAATGGTGCTTGGAAACGTGAGTGACTCCTCAAAGAACTGGTAAATGCTCTTTTATTAATCAGCCAATTTTATTGCTTTTGCTACGCGACTCTCTGTATCAAGTCTGAATTCAAAGCCAGTTGGTTCTAGCTCTGCTTTGGAGACTTGGTGCTGAGTGATCCTCTCCGAGGGGACTCAAAGGGATTAATGAGCACAACACTTGATCTTCCTCACGGATGTGTCTGTGTAAGAGGGTTCCAGTAAACTCTGCAACGAGACAATGCAAAGCAAAAATAACTTGCATATAATTGACGCTGTTTTAAACCTTGTTTCGCAGCGATTTCCAACAGGATGATAGAGCGGATCTTCTCAGGAGCAGTAACAAGGTATTGATTTCCTGTGCTGATCTCAATCCAGTTTCATATTTGTAGGTTAAATTGTGTGATATTCCTAGGGAAAAAAATAAAAGGGGAAAAAAAAAAAAGCCTTTCCATTGTAATGGAGCAGTGAATCTCAAACTCTAGGGTGTTCTTGGAACCTTTGGCTCAGTCCAGGATCTTTCCTTTCTTTACTCATGCAAACACTTGCTGTTGGGTATCATACAGTTTAGCAGGAATGGGAGCAAGGAAGGGAATCACAGATTCATAGAATGGAAGATACCTTGGCTTTTTTGGGTTTTCCCATCCCTCAAACACCTACAATTTTCAAAGGGAATTTTCAGGGCTACTTGTGAAATCTTTGTTTATTGCATCAGCAGAACTGCCACCAGTTGAGTTAATTCACATCATCAATAGCCATTTGGCTTTTTTTTTGTTTTCCACTTGCTTTGACTTCCTCCCGTGTATTTATGGCATTTTACTCATTTTTGCAATGTTTTGCTAGCACAGTACCCAATACCTGCAGCTAGAAAGCGACTGGTAAACAGAAATGACAAAAACAAAGGAGTGAAATGGCACTTGGCAGGGATAGGTCTGATCTTGCTCCTTTATGTGAGCTTTTTGGGGCAAGACAAAACATAATCACAGAACTGATTTTTCTAGGTCCCTTTCTTTTTTTCTAGGTCCCTTTCTTTTTTTCTAGGTCCCTTTCTTTTTTTCTAGGCCCCTTTCTTTTTTTCTAGGCCCCTTAGGATATATCAGCAAAAATTGTATTTTTAGGAATGAGATGTAATCTAGGAGCTGCCTCCCTGACTTTGTAGGAGACATGTTGACCATGTGTCTTCACAACAGATTCTCTGTTCTGTGGTATGAGAGTAGAAACAGATAATTATGTTCTTGCCATGAACACTTCCTTCCTGAAAGTTTGGGTTTTTTTTCATTTTTATCTCCATATTTCCACTCCAACCCTTTTAGCTAGTGCAGTTTTGTGTGGCTTTTAAGTTCTCATCACTCCTACCTGAATAGGAATTCTAAAAAGCATGTATATTTCTATATAATATATTTAATTTTTTTTTTTTTTTACTCCATTGACCTATCTCTTCTGCTAACAGTTAGGCAGAGACATTGCTGCCCAGGAAGGAAAGCTCTAAGTCCTTCTGGACAATGTGCCACCTTCCTCTTCCAGCTGCTCCTTTCCTCTTTATCCACTGCAGCAGAAACAGAACAGAGCACACGAGGTCCTTATCACGAATGATCAGTGTAGTCTGGGACAAGTCACCTTATAAACACTGCACCGTTGAGCAGTAAAGAAACAGTTAACAGCACCAAGGGAAATAGTGTTTAGTTTTGGTTAGTAAAAGCTATGTGGTTGAAACTAAATTTTCTCTCTCTATTTTTCTCATTGGCCTTCAAGAGGTAGAAAAGCACAAAAGGATGGGAAAATCAGCTACGCTGATTTTGTCTGGTTTTTAATATCAGAAGAGGACAAGAAGACACCAACTAGGTAAGAATTTTTTTTTTTTTTTTTTTTAAACAGAAATAAAGACTGACTTCATGGGTTTTCCAGTCCCTAAATGGACACCAGTGATGCTCAGCTGGAACTCTGATGGAAGAAGCTAAACTATAGAAACATGAGTGGAAAACTGATCTATCTTGCAAAATGATTCTTGTTTGTCAGTGTGTCCTGTTGCTGCTGCTGTAGAAATCATCAAAATAGACTTTGAAGAGGCTAATTCAATGTTATTGGTCCATGTACTGTGTGGCCTACTTAGGGTCTGAGATAAAGCAAGTTGTGGTCATTTCATGATGCCAGTGACTTTGGGAAATGATACAGCTCACACCAGCTGTAGGGTATGGATAAGAAACCTATTGTGTGATGTGTCTTGCAAGATATAGGTTGCCCAGGGAAGCTGTGGATGCCTGGATGTGTTCACATCCAGGCTGGATGGGGCTCTGAGCAGCCTGGTCTAGTGGGAGGTGTCCCTGCCATGGCAGGGGGGGTTGGAACTGGATGATCTTGAAGATCCCTTCTAACCCAAACCATTCTATGTCGCTGCTTTGCTCAAGAGGAAGAAAAGGGAGGTTGCACAATTCAATTTTTCACTGGCTCCCTTGAGTTTTTCTGTAAAAACCACCCAGTTCAGTCTTCTCCCCCTTCACCCACTCGATTAACGTGTGTGCTTTCAAACGCAGCAGTTCATGGCATGGCAGATGCCAAGAGCTCTTGCCACCTTAGGTGATGTTTCATGACTGTCGATGGCATTATGGAATGCAGTTGGCAGTCCAGTTTTGTGTCTTTAAGTAGCAAAGCCTTTAAAACAGGCAGCTTATTTTCTTGAAATTCTGCAGTAGGTTTGTGTAAAGACTTTTCTGTTCTCACTGAATTTCAGCATCGAATACTGGTTTCGCTGCATGGATCTCGATGGGGATGGTGCTTTGTCTATGTATGAATTGGAGTATTTTTATGAAGAGCAGTGCCAGAAGTTAGATAACATGGCCATAGAACCTCTGCCATTTGAAGACTGCTTGTGCCAGATGCTCGATCTCGTGAAGCCACAATGTGAAGGTAATTTAAATCCTTTCTGTCCTTTAACTTCTGTTTCTCTGCTTTAGGAGGTAGTGGGCTCTTAATGCACTGTCGGTTCATATGAAGAATATGCCTTTAGGTTGCCTCTTCTCTCAGGTCTGTTGCAGCATATTAATTGACTGATCTTCCACAGGCAGGTGATCATTTCCATGCTAAAACTTAATATGCTGCTTTATGCTCCTGTAGGCTTTCATTTTGGGCTTGTAGCCATGTTTAGTCTTTAATGAAACCTTGCCTCTCTGGCTGAGGAGGTGCTCTCAAGAGTTTCTGACTGTTCTGTCCACTTGCCTCTTACCCCTTCCAATATTTAATCAAGATTTCTTCAGAGGGAACAGTTTCTAGACAGTGTTTGTGTCTGTACATCAGTGATGACTTATTTTAGGTTAGAAGCCTAAGCTGTCCTTGGCAAACTAATGTTAAGGAGCTTAAAAATAACAGAATACCAAACTGTTCTTAGTCTTTGGCAACTTTCTACATTCATTTGAACCTTCGTGTGCCCACATTCTGCCCTCCTGCATTTGACACTTATGATCTTTACCTGATGAAACTTCTGTTTAAGCTCGTTCCAGGTAAAAAAAAAAAAAAAAAATCAAGTGAGCATGATGCTCACTTCATATTTGCCCTTCTGTGCTGCTCAATGCTAAAAATATTTTTGCATGCCTCAGTAAACATGTTGCTGTGGTGTTGAAGAGCGAGATCTCCCATGTTCACAGCCTCTACCTCCATGGTGTTTCTGATATTTGTCTCACAAGGTGATAAAACTGTTGTAACCGTGACGGATTAGTCTTTGGGGATCTGTTAAACTCAACACAACCGAGGTCAGCCCGCTTCTAAATGTAACGTCTTGACACTTGACCACAGTTAGCACTAATAACCCTTGTTACAGCTCTGCTTTTCAGTGTGGATTTTGGTGTGTAAAAGGACTTTGGAACACAGGCTGGTTGCTATTTTTGTACAGACTCTGCATTGCAACAAATTTAGAACTTGACCACTTGCTCTTGAAGTATTTGACAGGAGTGGCAACCTCTGTCACATCCACCAGTGTCTGTTTCAGTTTTTTATGGTAAACAAAAGTGGTTGACCATCTTATTGAATGCTTTTGCTTAGCAAATGTAATGTGGTGCTGGTGTTTCACATTTAGACCCTTTTGGATGAAGAACTGAGGTTTTTCCTGCTTGAACGTCAGGAGTCACTTCAGTTGAGTGTGTAAGAGGGTGGTTCTGTTTGCTGTCTGTCCTGTTTCAGTTAGAGAATCAGTCAATAGCCTTGCTTATTGCCCACCTTTCTAGTATTAAGAACACTTAAAATACAAGAAACTGAATTTTATTTTTAGAAGGCAGTTTTATTTTTCATTGAGCCATGATTTTTGCATGCTAACAGGATTAAAATAGCTCAAAATAGAACTTAAAGCTTCATGTTCTTATTTAAACCAAGTTCACATGGATTTGCTGGTTGAAAACACATTTTTAAATGCAGGGAAAAAATGGCACATGAGAAAGGAGCATGAAATATGTTTCAACTGGAAGCTCAGTGCCAGGTACCAGCTGGTCTGAGACCCACACTGTGTAATATATAGGGGGTGGGGAGCGTTTCAGATGAAGTGAAGCAAGCTCTGAGGAGCACCTTTGTGTTGAGTGGTTGCCTACAACAGCCTCCCGACCTCAGAGGTTCCCATCCAGTCATCTACCTTTGGCTTCCAAGAGGCAAACTCTTTCAATAACATTTCTGTGCTGCACTTCAAACAGAGCAGGATCCATGTGTCTGCTTTGTGTCGTGAGGATGATGAAAAGGAGGCTGCAAAACACAAGCAAGACGAGAGTTATTTAGGGCAACAAAAATGAAAACCAATTGTCAGGGGTTGATGTTTTGTTTTTACGTTGGTTTGGGGTTTATTTGTGAAGAGTGAGTGATGTTTAAAAGGTGGTTTCAGGAAAAAAATAATCTTCTGTTTTCCCAATACAAAAACTGGCAGCATAAAATGATGTTTTGCTTGGTAGATGTGAAACAAAAGAACTTCTAGTCTAGCTGATGTCATGATGTTGGTTCATAGGCTGGACTTCATGATCTTGGAGGTCTATTCCAGCCTCAGAAATTCAGTGAACTTTCATGCAGTTGTGGCAAAGCTGCGACACAGTTTGCTACGTGATGCTCTGTGTACCAAAAAGCAGATTATTTACTTTGTGGTGACCCAAACTAATTCTCTCCATTTCATTCTTTTTTGGTTGGCCTCTGAGAGGAGGTGGTGGGTGTCTACATGAGCATTGGCTGTCAGCTCCCATCGTAATGAATGGAAACCAGAGAACTAATTAACAACCCAAATATAGGTGTCTAACTTAAATGGGGAGCTTACATAAGTAGCACTAAAATCATTTGCTTAGTTATGGAGAGTTACTGCCACTTGAGATGGTCCAATAAATACATCAGACATCTGTGTGGGTCTGACAGATAGGACACAGGTGCCATGAGGGATTTGTGGTGTTCTGGAGCATCAGCTGTAAGCCAGGCAGAAGACACTAAGGCGCTTCACGTGGTGACAGCCACCAGTGTGCGCAGCCGTTTCCAAATGGGATTCAGATTTTGCTTCCCTCTGATGTCCTTGAGTTATCCTTGGTTAGAGGTTGGGACAGAGAACTGTGTTTCCTGGCCTTAAACTCTGGCTTTTATTGAATTCTTCTGTAACATAGAATCCCAGAATCACTGTGGTTGGAAAAGACCTTTAAGATCAAGTCCAGTTGTGATCTAACTCTACCTTGGCCACCACTACACCATGTGCTTGAGCACCATGTCTGGATGGCTTTTAAATACACCCAGGGATGGAGATTCAACCAGTACCCTG
>JANHGN010008430.1:67012-81048 GCA_024605025.1 Megaceryle maxima
TGCTCAGCCGGGTGTCCCCCGGCACCCCCGGGGCCCTTTCTGCCCAGCAGCTTTCCAGCCACTGCTCCCCCAGCCTGCAGCGCTGCCTGGGCTTGCTGTGACCCAAGGGCAGGACCTGGCACTTGGCCTTGATAAACCTCATCCCACTGACCTCAGCCCATCCATCCAACCTGTTCAGATCTCTCTGCAGAGCTTGATTTCATAGCACTTTTGTGATTCTACAAGGATAAGACTATTCAACCTGTGTCTTTCACAAACACTGGAGTCACCCTCAAAAACCAAACCACACCAACAGGCAAAGCAACCTTATCTAAACCGTTACCTTCACATAATACTTATAGATGTCGGCCGCCGTGCTCATCTCCAGCACGTTACACACAATCAACTTGCAATACGCTGCAAGAAGACTCCGCTTTTTGTGTAAGTCGTTGAGCCTGCAACTTTCATCCTTCCTCTCCTCCTCTTCTGTCAGGTCTAGGGAAACAAAAGCATCGAAGTCTTGTTCTGTTACTTTATTCAAGGTACCTCGATTTTAATGACAAGCTTTCACACCAACAGCACAGGCTGAACTGTTCAGTCCCCACGCTAAGCAGCAGATGCTAGTGCTCCTTCCTCTGTATCTCAGCAAACAGAGGCTCATTTCCATTTCAAAGCTTGCAGCTGATGACAGTGAAAACAACTTATTTCCACAGTCTTCTACTCTGATCTTCACGGGGCTTTCGTATTTCTATGTGCCAGAAACTCCTCGTGCAACACCCCTCATGGCTACAGAAGAGAACCAGAGTGCGGAATGAAAGGCACAAACACACCAAATGGAAGAGGTGGGACAAATTGCAACCACACGGCACCACTGACAAGAGCCTGGCCCCTTCTCCTTGCCCCCCACCCTGCAGAGATTTGGAACCATTCCTCAGCTCCCCTCTCAGCTTCTCTTCTCCAGGCTGAACAGCACAGAGAGATGTTCCAGTCCCTGCAGCATCCTCACAGCCTCCCCTGGACTCTCTCCAGTATTTCCCTGTCCCTCTTGAACTGGGGAGCCCAGAACTGGACACAATCCTCCAGCTGTGGTCTCCCCAGGGCAGAGTAGAAGGGGAGGAGAACCTCCCTCGACCTGCTGGGCACACTCTTCTTTATGCACAAGTAAATTCTTCCACAAGTAAATTTACACCTATTTCCTGTGGTTGCTCCACAGTGGATACAGAGCAGCGAGTAACAGGGCAGATGTTTTCTTTGTAAGGGGGTCCAACCAAAAAAAACCCTCTTCCTCCCCCCCCAAAAAGACCAGCCCCTTTTCCTGATGTAGTAAATGCAGATGAGGAATGACAGCCAAAGTGGTAGGTTGTTTCCCCAGGGATGAAGATGTCTAACCTTTGCCTTCCTCTTCTTCCTCCATGAAAACGTGTTCCTGGATAAACAGAAGTAGTTTTTCCTGAAGTGATGTGCTAGGAAGGTAATCTAGAAGTGCTTCTTCATCATTAGTTGAATCCTGATGACTCAAAATCAGCAACCAGTCACAGAGTATCATGAAGGCCTGCATCAAGCAAACAAAGCCAGAGAAGGATTTAGAGACCACGTTACTTTTCATACCAACTCCACTTTGCAGCCCCATGAAGCACCACAAGTCACAGTCCAGCTTCTATCCCACTTCTTCCTTGCAAGCCGAGGATTTCTGTTTGCCCCAAGGTGTGGTAAAATGCCACAGCTAAGCCTTTCCAGAATCTTAGAATCATAGAATTGTTTTGGTTGGAAGGGACCTTTAAGATCCTGGAGTCCACCCGCTCCCCCAGCACTTCCAGGGTACCACTGACCCCTGTCACTCAGCACCACAGCTCCACGGGGGGCTGGGAAACCCCTCCAGGGATATAGTATCATGCATAAAGACCACCTAAACATTTCCAATTTCCATGGGAAGGAAGAAGAGCTCTCTTACACTAGAATATCTTTCTTTTAACAGGTGAATCACTGGACAATTTCTCCATTTTCTTTTATTTTTTATGTAATATTCACAGCGAGGCATCAGTAAAGCAGTGATGGCAGCCAGTACACTGATCAGTCTAACCAGAAAAGACAGTGATTATCAACTGGCAAATTGGGTCATTCAGGTCCATCTTGCTTCTGCAGATGGCTGCATGCAGACACGTACCTATGCTCGATTAAAGCACTAGCTTTTGTAGCATTTCAACAAACATAACCTTCATTTTCCTTTAAAATAAATACTTGAAGATTGGGGGGTTTTTTTAGAAGATTATTTCTCTGCTATGAGACAAAAAATAGCAAAAATCAGTAGAAGGAAATACCAGTCCAAAAAGAAAGGTGGGCATTTAAAAGGAGGGCTGATGTGAAAGGCAGTGAGGTGATAGAGAAACACAAACCTTTTCTCTGACATCTTTGTCCTTGTGGTGGAGGAAGCAGGTGCAAACCCGACTGAAGCACCTCAGCTCTGTTCTCAGTTCAAAAAGAGTCTCCTTAAAACATATTTAGGAAGAGCAACAGGACAAAAGACGTTAGGGACCTTGACTCAACAGAAAACTGCAGAACAAACAACAGTTGCCTCTTTCTTCCACTGATATTACTCATCAAAGGTGGCAGAGCTGATGATGTTGTGAGAGAAGCTGACATCTCACAGCAGCAACAGCTTACGAGCTACGAACAACTTTCAAACCACGTCTTGTTTTCAGGCACAATAGCTGAGATGGAAAGGTCAATCCATAAATATATATATATACTCCCCCCCTACACCCTGCTGCAGAAATGTGACAAATACTAGCAGGAGATGTGCATCTGTCATCCTTGCTGAGGCTGGTGGTGTTCAGCAAGTCACAAACTCTTTTGTTTCTCCATCTGTAGGCTGGGCAGCTCTCCTGGCATGGATTCCATTATTCACTTAGTCCCTTCAGCTTGCCCTTAGAAAGCAGGGACAAAGTTTTCCACTTTAAGAGATGGAAGTAGAGTTATAAAAACCCTGGTCCATCCCACCTCATTGTCAGTGTGAACTGTCTTCTGGAGTTGCTCTTCTCTCTCCATTCTATTGAGGCCAGAGCGAACGCGGTTTAACTGCGCTGCCAGCTTTGGCACTCAGAAACTGAGACACCTCTATTTGTCCAGATGAATCCAGCACGACAGACGATTGGATTTGCCCACAGCCACATAAAAGGCTTTCTGATCCTTCACCAGGTCCCAGCTGTTGCGCTGCACTGAGCTCTGAGCAGCCCACAGGAGAGGAATGCCCTTCGGGGAGGGCTGGATTTCACGCTATGCAACCATATCTTTGTAAGAAAGGGGATCCATCCCAGGGCACGCTGAGAAGCAGCAGAGGGGGAGGCAAAACTTTGCCTTAACGCTACCGGGGGAGGAGGGAGTGGGGAAGAAACAATCCTAGAGCTGCTGTCCAGGAAACGTTCTTTTTTGCTCTTGGAACTCCTCTCTCTGCCAACATCCAGATTTGGCCCTGCAGAGTGGGGCCGTAACCCGGTGCTTCCAATCAAAATCTGCTTCCATATGAAAGGTCACATTAAAAAATGTGCTGCCCCATTATCAGTCAAGTTAACCACGTCTGGACTGCAAGGCAGAACGTATCAGAGCTTGCGGACGTCCACGCGGGAATGGAATGGGACGGGAATAGATAGTGAATCAGTCACCAAACTGGTAACCACCCACAAAACCAGTGTCTGTGTCAGCATCCTGCTCTGGACACATGGGAGCACCCGGGGAAGGGGAGGGGATGACAGAAGCAGCAGCACTCAGGGTAGTCAGGAATCACCATAAAGAGGAGCTGCACAGATACACACTCCGAGGTGAACCACGGCATGAAAGAACTTTCCTGTCTGGTGTCTTAAGCTAGAGTGTCTTCTGAGACACCCGCAGAGCTCGGCGCTTCGTAAAACCAACTAAGAAAGTAAATAGTCAGCTGATGAGAAAATTACCACTCGACTCGAGCCTCCTGCCAGAAACAGATCCGTAAAACAAGAAAATAACAGCAAAACAAAGCAACAAGACTTCCTGAGGTTTTCATTGAATGCTCTTTGTTGCTCGAAACAAGAAAACAACAAACTGTCTGGCAGTGGAACAAGTTCCTTATCTCCATCAAGCCCCAGGAATTCAACACACATGTCTTGCAGTAAAAATAGAGGTGAACCATTGCTCACTTATTCTCTTGCAGACTGAAAAAGCATAAAGACTTTCTAAAAGAAGAGGGCAAGAGAGAGCGAAAATGCCCCAACTCAATTTGGTTTCCTCAAGAAAACACACAAATTATCTTCTTAGAAAGCTTGTTTGTTTGTTTTCTTGCAATCTGAGAACAGAAAAGCAACTTCAACTTCTAGAAGCACAACTCTGGGTTTTAAAATTACATCAAGTGGCAAACCTTGGGAGAATTTTCTGAAACTGCAGCTAGTTGCCACAGGAGAGAAAAATACGTGCACTGGAGAGCCGGCAGGAGCACCTGCAAAGATAAACACGGGGCCTTTATTTGCATGAAGGGCTCAACAAAAGCAAGAAGCTTAGGAGTAAACAAATCATCCCAGCCTGATATTCTGCATGCTGCCTGTGTGGGCATCTCTGCCCTGTAAAGTATTCAGACCCTTAAAATCCACTTCATAAATAAAACAGGTACACGAGCAAACATTGCCTCCTGTGAAACTTCATCGCTAAAGGTGTTGCTTCTGCAGAACTCTGATGCTTTGATGAGTTCATTGGAAAGTAGCCACGTACAGAAAGCAGTGTTCACAGACACTACCTTGAGTTTAGCTTCTCCTGCAGTCTTTGGTGAAAGGTGGACTCCTCAGGAGGGCTATTCAGAGCAGAGCCAAACCTTGGTGATCCAATGCTCCATCAAAAGGAGTCCACCTCTACCCACTGGCTTCAGGTTCTCTCCACTCAACTAAACTTCACTCCTTCCCAAATAACTTCATTCTCTCCAGAAAACAGGGCTAGTTAATATGACTTCATCTTGTAATTCCAGGATATACATCTCCATCCTGGCAAAGCCAGTGTTTGAGTTCATAGAATCATAGACTGGTTTAGGTTGGAAGTGACCTCTAAAGGTCATCCAGTCCAAGCCCCCTGCACTGAGCAGGGACACCCTCAACTAGAGCAGGTTGCTCAGAGCCCCATCCACCCTGACCTTGAATGTCTCCAGGGATGGGGCCTCCACCACCTCCCTGGGCAACCTGTGCCAGTGTTCCACCAACACTGGAGTTGAGGCAACTAGATGATCAAAAGCTGTAGCTGAGACAACTGGTAATTACAAACCATCTTCACCAAGAGTCAATCTGCTAGCAGCAGGTCCAAAGCATTCCAGTTCTGATTCCATGCAACCTATAAGGGGCTTCTCACAGTCCCAACAATTCCAGATCTACCAAGACTGTGCAATCAGTGGGAAGTCCTGAGCACCGCAAAGGATCAATCCAGATGTCAGATGATTTTTTGGACAATCTCCAAAATAAACAAATCTATGGCATGAATTTACTGATTCCAATAACACTATACCAAAGACAGCCTCAGTTTCCCAAGTGAGAGATGGAAAGAGTATCATCCTGCCTCGTAGGACACTGATATATAAGATTATTTAATATTTCCTACTTTCAACAAGAAAAATCTCTTTCAGTGTTAAATATCAACAACTCACCACAACAGGCAAACTCCTGTGTTCCATTTCAAACACCAGCAGCTTTGAAGTCTTGTCATACACATTCCATTTGGTGAGATCATGGGCGCTGCAAGTGAAGAAGAAATGATGATGATACACTAAGCAAGAAATGAAATTTCACCTGGCCAAACAGGCTCAAGATACCCTATTTCTGCCTTCATCTGGTGGACAGCAATAAAGTTAAACAGCTAATTAGTAACGAGGGAGTATGAAATTAAGTTGGGTTTTTTGGGGGAGAATAATTTCCACTCTTCTGGGAAAAAAATACTGAAGAAAGAGGTTGAGGGGAGACCTTGCTCTCCACAGCTCCCTGAAAGGAGGTTGGAGTGAGGTGGGGGTTGGTCTCTTCTCCCAGGGGACCAGCGACAGGAGGAGAGGCAATGGGCTGAAGCTGCCCCAGGGGAGGTTTAGGTTGGAGCTGAGGAACAATTTGTGTGCTGAGAGAGTGGTGAGGCCTTGGAACAGGCTGCCCAGGGAGGGGGGGGAGTCACCAGCCCTGCAGGGCTTCCAAAATCATGTAAACGTGACATGTGGGGACATGGTTTAGTGGTCATGATAATGTGGGGTAGACAGTTGGACTTGATGATCTTGGAGGGCTTTTCCAAGCTTAATAATTCTGGGATTCTGTGAAATCCAACAAGTAAGAGCAATTCTCACTTTGCACCTCTTAGGTCAACACTTAAGTATATGGGAAAGTGAATTTTGTGAATACAAAACTCACTTATAAAAAGCTGCAACTCTTCTCAAAGCAGAGTGCATCTGGGAAATTGCTCCTGCATCCGTAGAAAACCCTTCTTCCTAAATTACAGAAGTTTGGGAAAGAGAAAGGAATTAGCCAGTGGGGGGGCAAGGCACCTGCTATGGTCTCTTCCCAACCAACCACAAGCTCCAGTTACTCTCCTCCAGCCCACCCCAGTCCCTTCACCATGCTACTCATGTCTTCCTCTAACTGGAAAAAGAAAATGACACGTTGACTGCACAGAAATGTTGTAGAACACGTCCCTGGTGTTAACAAACCTGCAGGAGCCTCCCTAGGCTAACACAGAGTGGAAACCACCAACGAGGCTGGCACAGAAGTGCTAACCCTCACTCCCAGGCCAGTCGTGGTCCCTCAGGCAGTTGTTAAGGCTCTCTGGGAAGCTAACTGTTCACATGGTGCTGACTCTCCTCGCTTCCAGCTGCCAGATCACATTCAAAGATAGCTAAAAATATAGGAAATACTTTCCCATGGATGCAATTGCTGTAGTTTCCACAAGGATACTACGTGATTCTGGGAGACGGTATAGACAACCAGGAATGAGAAGGGAGAGGCTGCAGGAGAAAATCTCTTTATTTAGATACAGATCACACTACGAAGGAGTTGAAGAATCCCCGCTCTAGCGCTCATCTCTTTTCTCCTAAGTACACATTCTCCCCCATTGACATCGAGATCTATTTAAGACCAACAAAACAAATCCAATCCGAGGTGAGGGGATTTTTGGGGCTTGACACATTTTACAATATCCCAGCATCCAATAAAAACTTGCCCGTGTTAACCCTCACACCACGGCACGGCACCTGTTCATCGTGGCACAGTTGACCAGCTCAGCTGCGGGCTCCTGTTGTTCCCTTCAGCCAGGAGCTATTCATATCCCCACCAGCTGGTTCTGCTTTTTAGAACTAAGGAAAAAAAACTTTGGAGGGAGACTCTGCAGTTCTCCTTCGTGGTGAAAGGCATCATTTCAAAGACCCCAAAGCTTTGAGGGAGACTCTGCAGCTCTCCTTCAAAGGGAAAGTCATTTCAAAGACTCCAAAGCTATACAGACTGATGGTTTGTTTTTTTTTCCTAGTACCATCTCTACAGTCAAAGTGGCAACACAAAGAAAATCTTGTGTACAGTCAAATATGTAGAAGTACAGAACTATACCTTCTGGGGACCAGTCTCACCACCTACAGATCCACTACACTTATGGTCTTGCACGTGGTATCTTTGGCACAGTAATGGAGCAACTACGAAGCTATGATCCAGAATATTCAGAAGACATAAAATGCCCTGTTGCTGGTTTGGACTACCTCGTTTATTATCATCCCCACTCTATTCCTGCCAAAATACATCTGCTTCATTACAATGTAAACAGTCCATCTTTTCAGAGGTGCAAACCCATCTTTGAAAGCTCTGCTTCTCTCAAGCAGAAAGGAGTAGTTCCATATCCCCCTTAATTTTTTTGTCTTCTTTTTTCATAGGGAAGCAGCCTGTTTATCTCCACAAGGACTCAACACTCACCTTTTGCCAGAAGCCATCCAGCAGCTGGTTAAGCTGTCCCATCAACTCATCTATCAGTTGAGTTCGGGCCTGATCCACCTGGCTATAGATGGCAATTTCTTCACTGCAGAGGAAATAATAAGTCCTGGAGGAAGCCTCAAGGACAGACAGGTCAGAGTGTTTGGCCACAATGTCTTTCACCTCTCTCAGCAAAGCATCCAAGTGCTGCAGGGTGATAAAAAGGGTATTGTATGAAATTGTACAACATTCCTCTTAGGCTTTAGATACACTTCATTAGGCCTGTACATCTCTACAGATAATACAACCAACGTGAAATAAATGCCAGTCTACGGAGCAGAGGGTCAGGATTAGAGGCTAAACTGTGTTTGTCTGGGGGTTTTTTTGTGGTTTTTTTTCTGGGTTTATAGCTCTTTTTCATTATTATTGTCTCTGGATCCTCCTACAGAATGAAGCAACGGCTTTAAGATCTACTTCAGCAATACATCTTTGGTGCTACGTGAAAATAAAGACCAAGGGAGGGAATAAAAAGTGCCTTTCCATTGGGCAGGTGTCTTTCCAAGCAATGGAAGTTGTCTCCCTCAGCAGCAGAGGATGGAGAACATTCCAGATCACGTCAGCAACCGGCTTTGCTCTTAGGGAGAGGAGGTAACTTCTGCCATTCTGCTGGCCCTCTTGCAGTTCATGATTTGTGCTGAAATTAACTTCAGGGTGCTCGCCCTAACATTTACCTCCCTGTAAACAGCCCTGCTTAAGAATACATTAAGCTATGTCAAGGATTTCATCTATCCATTTCTGACCATCCCTCTCCCACCAGCAGATACACTATCTCCATTCTTATCTTTCAGCTCCTATCATTCCCCAGCAGCTGGGAGTCAGGTCCTTAAGGAGAATGAAACTTATTCTGTAGTAATCTCCTGGGACACACCAGCTCAAGACACTTGGCACAACCCACCCTCTCTCCACCCAACAATGAAGAACCCAGGGCTGGGCTTACCACATGAAACCCCAACTCATGACCCACGGAGGCCAGTCACAGCACAGCGGAACCGACAAGCCCTAAGGCTTTTCTTTAGGGGCCCCAAATCAAAAAGCAGAGTCTGAGGACGACCTCAAGGGGTGAGACCATTTCTTTCTATTCCAACAGTCTCTGACTTGTTCCGAGTCCCACTGCGCTCTGTACATTGTCACGTGTTGCACACGTGAATTTGTCACACAGCTTTAGAACACCCACATGAACCGACTGCCCCAATTCACCTTCTCTAGGTGTCCCGAACTGTAAACGTCTAAATCATAATACTGAGGAATCTGCAGAAGATTGGCCACTTTCTGTGCATCTGTTGAATACTGCAGAGAGAAAAAACAAACCCAAAAGAGGACCTGAGTACACTGCAGGAATTTTAATGAAGTGTTTCACACGACAGCTGTTAGTTACCTTTGCCAAGAGCTGAGGAAGCACCCGAATAAAGTGTCCAGTAATTTTGGTACAATCTTCCAACTGTATTTTCTTCTCTTTTACTGACAGAATCTGCAGATAAAGTATTTTGTTTCGATTATAAAATCTCTTAGATTTAACTGGAAATCTACATGTAAAGCAAGGTTAACTCACATGCCTTTGTCTACAGCACATCAAGCTCAGATAAAGATACTTTTCCATGGAGACAGATGCTTTTTTATTTATTTTTGTGTGTGTGAACTTTAGATTAGATGCAAATCACTGAACAGCTATATCTCGTGGATGAAATGCTCACCATTTGTCAAGACCATGCTTCAGCTGGCTTTCCTCTAAAGCTTATCTCCTCCAACATATCTATATCTATATCTAGAGGCCAAAAGACACGGTGTCATTTCATAGAATTAAGACATTTTCTTTCCTAAGATAAACCTACCACTAGGACCGTGCTGCCTGGTGAAGCACAGAAGGCAATCAGAACGGCATTACGGAACAAGAAATAAGGTGCACTGACTTTTTTGGCTGCACCTCTGCCCACTGGAGGATGACCTTCAGCTGCTTCTCGAACTGTCGCGAGGATAATTTCAATGAGAATGGATTCCTGGGCATCACTCAGTGCTGCAAGGAAATCAGTCACCTTTCATCATCACAGAAAAGAGAAACAGGTGCAGCAAGAGCTAAGGTAACATTGACTCATCTATCTGAGCACCTCCAGAAGGACACGCCAGGAAAAAATAAACAAACACCTACAAAGTGTTCAAGAGCTCTTGAACTGGGGAGCCCAGAACTGGACAGAGTCCTCCAGCTGTGGTCTCCCTGGAGCAGAGTAGAGGGGGAGGAGAATCTCCCTGGACCTGCTGGTCACACTCTTCTTGATGCACCCCAGAAAACGTGATGAATATCCCACTGGCGATGCACTGGGGCGCGTCTGCTTTGTGGCTCTTGGGGACCACAATCTGGGATCAAAAGCTCCTGCAGTATGGAGCGACCCTAAACTAGCTGAGGGCAAAGTTCAAGAAACAGCATCAAGAGATTCATTCAGAGAAAAGTAAGCGATTTGCTTACCCACCTCCTGCACCTTCTCCAGCATTTGTTAACAGAAGAGCGGTCATGCACTCCCAGTCCTTCAGGAGCTTGCCTGCCCAGTCCCACAGGCTGTCTATGAGGTACGCCACGTGTTTGTGCAGCTAAGGGTGGAAAACACAGGCTCATGGACACAAACACATCAGGAAAAGGAGACACGTTTCAGGTATAAGAATCACAGAATATTTGAGGTTGGAAACGACCTCAAAGATCATCAATTCCAACTGGCTACTAAAGAGTATCATGACCATGATGCTCCTTTCCCTTCTTCCAGTTACAAAGCTTTGTCATTCACACCGATCACAGAATCTCCTGGATTGGAAAAGACCTTTAAGATGATCCAGTCCAATCATTCACCCAACGCTGACAAGACCTCGACTAAACCACATCCCTAAAGTCTTCCTACACAGTATTCTCAGATACTTAGTTTGAGGCTAATCAACATCTAAAGACCACATCTTCAATCTCACACAGAGCAGGGAAGTGGGGAAAATAAAAGCAGGAAAAGCAGGAAGAAAAACTTCTCTTGTCTCTTTTTAGGATACCTTTCCTTTGTAATTTAAGCAGTCTCTTTAAAAGTAGCTTCTGTGTTGCTTTAGTGTTGCCAATTATAGCAACTAAAAATCCAAACTTGGGACTCGAAACGAGTCAACATTTTAAGCAATGCCTGTGAAATTCTTTGCAGAAAGATTGTAAACTGCTGTGCCTAAGACACTTTGGGCCAGATGTGGGGGGGCACCACTGCCAAGGCCAAATAGTGAGGGTGTAACACCTAAGCTGATAAAACTGTGGGTAAAACTGCACGGTTCTTAGCACAGAGCCATGGAACAGCAACCCTGAGCTGCCTGCAGAAAGGCACGGACACGTACCAAGAAAACCCTCACCCAGGAGCATTAGTTTCTCAGTTGTTTTCAGAAGCTGCTTCAGCACCGATTCTCTCCTTTAGCAGAGTTTTAAAATCATTTTGATAGGGCAGAAGAGAAATGTCTTCATTAAAAACTCATCCTAGAGAGCGAAACCATTCCAAACATCAAACATTTCAGAGCTCACCACCAGAAACAGTTCTCAACAGAAAGCCAATATTTGATTTAATATGCAATGCTGGACCTAAAAGGCTGCTCTCCTCACCTCACTCTCCAGGAAAAAATGTATTAATCTTTTCAACTGGTCAGTACTCGCCCCAGACATCCCTCCTCCTTTGGGCTGAACGTCTTCATCTCCCTCATGACTGAGCAGCCTGCCAAGAGAAAGAGAAGTCAGTCCAGTTCTGCCACATTCTCCTCATCCTCATTTGCCAAGGCAACGCTAATTCTGTCAGGATCCCAGGGATTGTATTTTATCTTGATGTCTACTTATTTACTCCAAATCACGTTAGACTTTTTCCTCAGATGGAAGGCCAAGAGATCACATGGCTTTCCATGATGAGAAATCCTCCATCCCTGTGGACAGAGAGACCATTTCTGACAGTTCCACAGGTACCCTGCCAGCTTTCTGGACAGCAGATGCTGATGCCACAATGTAGAACATGGAATGAGGTAGGTATTTGCTTCTGCTTGAAAAGGGGCTTGCTCTAGGGTGAACTGTAACAACAGTTACTGCCCAGCCATTATTCACAGCATCGTACACCTCGGAACTGAAGCTCCTTAAGCCTGGTATCTACTATTTGTAAGAGGAAATTTACTCAACTTCATAAATACAGTGGAAAACCTGTTCTCCTTCTCTCTGAAGCATGAAACACAACATGACACTTCCATTGCCATTCCCCTCTTTATCCAAAACGAGTAGTGATCAGGGAAAGTGCTAGTGCTGAGATCAATACAAGAAGGCCACCCCTGCAGATCAATGGAGGGCCCAAATGGCTTGGATTGAAGAGCAGGCCCACAGTCCTCAGTAAAAGGAGCTTCAGGAAAAGCTTATCCTTTCAGAAAGTGCTTCTGTTGGGTTTATTTCTGCCAGCTGAGTAACCTGAGTTAAAAATGCAGACGCTGAGGAGATTTCATGCAAACTAAGAAGTGGTGGGGGGGAATAAGCATTTCTATTTATAGTAACACTTCCAGCAGTGTGACCATCTCCATCGCACTAGACCAAACAGTTCCATACTGGCAGAAGTGCCAGAGAGAAGAACTGGGCACACAAGAACAAGGATGAGGTTTACAGGGTCAAAGTGTCCACACTGCACTGGGAAGCTGGGTAGAGAAAGCAAAGCCATCAGGGCAGTCACTTCAATGGCAAAAAGCAGCAGCGTTGTGAGAAGAAAAACACCAGATTTATGATAGAATATTAGGACCAACACAAAAGACTAAACAAGAGCAGCAGATGAGATAGAAGACTCGTGAAAACAGAAATTAATCTTCATTTATCTTTGCGTTGGACTTGGCTCCACAAACCCCAGAATGTCAGCAATCCAGCTGGGTAGGAAGAGGTGAGTAGGAGGAGATGCTGCCCATGTGGAAACACAAATCATTATTATTCCTAAATTTTTCTCCACAAAAAGTCCTGCCAAAATATTTTTATTTTCATTCCTCTTTGTGAGGCAAAATTATTTCTCCCGTGCATAGAGAGGGAATATTTCTTTCTTCTCTTTTTATCACGCCAACTCCACTCACTTCATGCAACCCTTGTTAGAAGAAGCCCATTTAAAAGAGTTACTCCTGGGGAAGATAAACCCTGTACTTCATTAACCTGACAGAAAATTGGGTGGGCTTTTTAATCTGCTGCATCTCTCACTAGTCAAAGACCTTACAATGCACAAGGCAACTTCCAAAGGGAGAAGTGGAGGCCGTTTTTCTGATTAATCACCAAAGCTCTGGAAATCCAGCAGTTGCCAGGTGATGAATTAGCCAGTAAAAAACAAAGCAAGGGGAAAAGAAAGCAGAAAGAAAGGAGGCGTGCTCACAACATAGCACGGCACCCATGGATCCATCGGCTGTTTCATGTTCTTAGTTCAACTTTTCTCATGCCTGTTGTGCCAGGGCTGGGCAGGGGAGTAAATGGTTCCCCCAGCCAGCATTTCCCTTCTGATTCAGCAGAAGAAAGCGCACCTACTACCCTCGTGGGACTTACTTCTGGCAGCAAACTGAATGCTTAACAGCCCTTCTTAAACAAACCCACCTTCATCCTGAAGCAAGTGAGAATACTCAAGAAGCAGCTGGGCAGCAGAGATACCTTTTATAAAGGAATTCCCCAGCTGCTACTGCGAGCGGCCGGTGCGTGGTGTAAACAAACTGGTACAAGGTTTCGCAGTCTTCGGCCGACAGCACGGCCTCACAGTTCCTAGGCAAAAATAACAGGGAAGTTATAGTCTGGGGTTACCTGCAAAGAAGATCATGAATGCTACAGCCAGCTTTTAATGGACCTGGTTGTCCGTAGCTGTGCAATTCATTTACATGGCTAAGTTGTTGTAGGGTGTATATAAAAATGCTATGCAATAAAATTGGCAGCATTCGTTTATATAGTGCATAGAGAATCATAGAATCACTGAATGGGGGGGTTAGAAGGGACCTCTGGAGATCATCCAGTCCAACCCCCCTGCCAAGGCAGGGGCACCCAGGGCAGCCCACACAGCAACAGATCCAGGGGGGGTTGGAAAGTCT
>JANHGN010008431.1:0-12993 GCA_024605025.1 Megaceryle maxima
CATCTGTAATAGGCCTAAGGGGCCTCCCTGACCCTAAACCATGACAGCTTTTTATGGACACATGAACAATGTATCCCCAAGTCAACATAGACAAATCTACTCAACTTTAAACCCGAAATATCACAATCCATATATGGCTGAGAGCCACACTATATCTGGATAGCCCAGAGAGCCATGGGAGAAGGGAGCTCCAGCAATTCCCAAAGAAGTGAGGATAAAAGCTCCACAGAGGTTTTAGGGGGATACCACCTGGCTGGACTAGGTATCCAGCCAGATTGCAGCAAACCAATGAGGAATTCAGCTGTCCTTGTGCCAGCATAAACCAGTCACAGGACACAGTCCCAAATGAGAATGACACATGAAACAGCCACAAGGGAATCAAGAACCTCAAGCTGTCTACTCCCACTTGAAGACTTAAGTATAAATAAACACCCTCTGATGAGCATGATGTGCTCTAATATACAGGTCACTTTAGTCCTGACAATGGAGAAACATCAAACCTACTACTATGTTCATCTCCAACCCCGGTGAGGCAAAGATTCCACATAGACATTATCAATTTAATAGAAACCCAAATAGATCAAGAATAGTAAATAAAGGTGGAGTTGCACAATTTATGACAGCAGTTGTCAGAAAACTGTATCACTGAAATCTAATGGCCAAGGAAAGTCTTTCTACCAAAGTTCAGCCCCCAAATCTACCAAGTAAAACACTTCCTAGAGGTAATCCTGGTGGAATAAAGAGGGGGGGAAAAAAAATAGCCAAGGCTTCTGAAGATAATTTATATATCAGTCCTACCATCTACAATACTCAGGAAGTGCTGGTGTAGACCTTCTGAGCAGCATGTCATAGCTAAAGAAAATGTGCATCCACTGCACATCTATTGAACTCAATGGAAAAAAATTACTCATAACCTGTGTTGAAACTTTCCAGAAAATCACCTGGTTTAAACAGGATTAACAACCATCTATCTAGTAACTCTACTGAGACAAACATATGTAGCTCTTACCTCTACTACAGACAACAGGGTCAAGCCCTCTAAGAAGTCTAGCGATCTAAAGCCCTGTTCTTCCATACCCAAGCAATGCTGCAAAGCATATGTCCTTTTCACAGCCTAGGTGATCTTCAGCACATTACTGAGCAAAAAGCCAACAGCTGTCACAGCTACCTGGGCTGTGCCCACACACCTCAATACACAGTATCTGCCACACACTCACAGAAATTACACTGTGATTTAGAAGAGAAGCTGGCAGGTAAGGGCAAAAGTTACTAAGCCTTAGCTTTTATAATTCAGGTTATTGACACATGTTAGTTACACAAAGCAACATGTCTTCCTTTTAACAAACCCACTGTGTGATGTATTGACACACTTCCAGCAAGAAGTCTCAAGGCTACTGCTTTTTTATTTACAGAAGTATGCATTGGGGGGGGGGGGAAGAAAAAAATAAAGAGGAAAAGAAGTCCAAGTAAGGAGAAATGATTTTTCCAAATAGTACCCTTCACCATTAAAAAGAAAACCACAGCCAGCATAATTAACATTCTTGATCTAGGATAGCTTACAAAGCAACTAATCTATTAGTTTTAAGCAATATGAAAGTGCCTTTGATGGTAATAAGTGTGTCAAGGCATTGTGTACACATACATAAATCCTTGCCACAAACTCATGAAGAAAAAAATTTTCCTCTTTTATAGATGAGGGTACAGAGGCAGATAAGTGATGCAGGTGCAATGAGGAAACAAGAAGGACCAGCATCCATTACTGTGGTCAAACTGCTCAAAAGAACAGCAAGTCAGAATTTCCTTTAGATGACTGTTTCTCACCGTTGAAACTACAGGAAGTTTCCATATTTCTTCAAGAACAGAGATTCCACCCAGGGTATGCCTGGTTTTGCTACAAAAATTAAAATATATTTCAAAAATCCTGCAAAGAGGAATTCTTCTGACATAAGCATTAAAAATCCTGTATCTGTGTTCAGACAGTCAAGAAAAAGAAGTGAGAGAAGAAAAAGATGGAGTACAAGATATCTTGCTCCTGAAAGCTTTCAAACAACCCTTCAGAACCAAAAGACACTCCCATTGGCCTCGAAAGCTTGAATATGTTCAGATGTTGCTCTCACTTATGTTTTTACACTGCACTTTCAAAGGACTAAAATAACGTACTCAATTTGCACTTTTTTAAGATTATATGGTCACATACAAAGGAACTTTCCCTGAATGAGCCATAACGCTTCAAAGAGTCCCACAAAACCTTGATAACTTGCACAGAAGCCTAATGATGCTGTTGCCTTTGTTTTCCATGTCTTTCTAAACATGAGAGTACAGACTCACTAATGATGCTATCCACTGAGAGTATGCTGTTTCATGGTTACCATTACTAAATAGAACTTACAATTTATAATTAACTGTTAAACTGCAAGTACATGGAAGGACTGTGGACCTATGCTCATTCCACAGAGATGATAACACAAAGAAGATTGTTTCACTGCTGTCCCGTGCCACAGGCATGTCTTTTGTTCACAACACAAGGAAGGCCTATTAGGTTCCCTGTACACCTGCACCACATCTTAGCTCACAGGGATTTTCAAACTGATGCAAGATACAAACTTAAACTGCAAAGAAAATCTCCAAGTTTAAGACAAAGTATTAAAGCTTTTTATGTATGTACTGACATTTCTTTAAAAAAAAAACAAAAAAAACCACGACTCACACAGATATTTCTCCATTGTCTGCAGAAAGAGTAGGGCTTTGACCTGTTGCTTTTCCCCCTGCTGCCTTCTCCCCTTAACAGCTTGGAGAAAATATGCAAAATGCCTGAAGAGTAATTAATTAAACCAATTAAGAACTCCTCATTCTCTAGTCTCACTACAAAATGAGGGAGGTGAAGGAGGTTTTAGCAATGTTTTGTTAAACATCAACAAGTGTGAGAAAAAGCAAGGAGAGAAAGCCACAGTCTATAGCAGGCACACACTGGCTGCACCTTACTTGTTTTCACACAGATAAAGCCAGAAGAGACATCTGGACAGACTTCCTGCATGCAAGCAGCACAAGTGCTGGTCACAGACATTACAAAACCTCTACATCATACAGGAAGGGGAAGTGTTCATGAGTGGGGAATGGACTTCTGCAAGGAGAAAAATACCTCAGCGTAAATGTTGCAGGAAGCAATTTCATACAAGTGAGAGCAGAATTACAGAATTCTTAAGAAAACAAGTAAACAAACAAAATACAGCAAGAAAAGCCACATACAACATTAATGAAGGAACTTCAAATTGGGAATCAGAGTCTGACTTCACCAAATTAAGTAGGACCTCAACTTAGATACTCTTTCAGTCCTAGAATAAAGTACTCTAAACAACCCTGCACGATGAACACCTTTTTTTTAAAAAAAAAAAAAAAAAAACAAAAAAAAAAAAAAAAAAAAAAAAAAAAAAAGAACATTTTCGGTTGGTGAACAATGTTGGCCTATCTTTGTAACAGTGGCTGATAGACTGAGTCAGAGAAATTCATATAGTAATAAAAAAAGAGTGCAACAGTACCCTAAACACTCCTGAATTATCCATAGCAAAGATGATGAAGCTCTTATTAGTCAGTTTTTCCTAATTATAAAACAAAACAAACCCCCTCTTTCCTCCAGGGAAGTAGTTTTCCCATCCTATGAAAGTTAGATTTTCTTAAAAAAAGTCCTCTTGCAATGCTCTTCCTGTAACAAAAGGGCCTATTTTCTTTTGTTTAAGCCATACAAAAGAAAATCAACACAAAAGAGAAAGAAAAGGTCATGGGAGTGCCAGAATAACTACAGAAACCCAGAGCCAGCACTGAAGAGTTATCAACTTCTCAGGGTCTTCTTTACCAAAAGGCTTAATTCAGAAAAGCCCTCATCTTTCCTATCACCAGTCCAGCTCCAATACTTTCGAGTTTCCAGTAATTCCTAATGAAACTCCGCAAAGCTTTCTCTCCAATGTCTGACCTTGATAGTTCCAGCTGCAAGCCGAGGTCAACGAGACAGCGTTCTGGGGCTTCCCATTCAGAACACGAGCCGGGAGGGAGCCCAGCCAGCGCGCACGGTTCCCACGCTCCCCTCACCACCAGCAACCGCGAGAGCAACTCCCACAGCAGACTCCGGTTGGCAAGGAACGCTGCGGGAAGGAGCGAGGGGCCGCAGGCAGGCGGGGTCCCAGCTCCAACTCCCCTCGCCTCCCCGACCCTTCCCCAATTACCGCCGCAGAACGAGGAACACCAGGAGGGGCTGCGCAGCACCGAAACCGCCCTCCCCTCCTCTACACGCGGTAAGGGCTCTTCACCAGCGGGGGCAGCCCGCCCGCCCTCCCTCCCGCCGAGCGACGCGAGGAGCCCCGGTCCCTCACAGCCACAGGACCGCGGAGCTCCACGCCGGCAACCGCCGCTCGGCCCAACCCGGCCCGACGCGCCGCCCCATTGGCTGACGGTCATGGGACGCGCGAGGCTCCACCAATCAGCGCCGCCGGAACGCGCCTGCTGGAAGGTTTGGAAATTTTGGTTACTTTCAAAAGGCGGTTGGGGGGGGACGGGACACGACATTCCCGGCCCCGGCACCGGCCCATCCCGACACTACTGGCCCGGCCCAGCTCAGCTCTCCCCTACGGCCCCCGCAGCGGGCAGTAACCACCCGTCCTCGGCTGTGTACTCTGCGCATCCTCACTTTCAGCCCTTTCATCAGTGTTTTAGGAGCTACAGGGGGCACAAGGACCTGCATCTTTTAAGATGTCAACCGCCTAAACTAGAGTTTCCCATCGCCCTATAATTTGAAATGCTCCAAAAGAGGAAAAAGCTTTACATCCAGTATTATAGTTTTTATTCTAAAGGCCTCTTCTGAAAGAGCCAGCAGTAAGATGGGGACCATAACTATTTGATATCACTGCAACATTTTCAGAATAGTCCCCTTTTCATTTGTCACTGAAGCTCCTGTCCAAGGGCAAAACAGGCTTTGAAATATTAGACACTTAGACTCATTTACATCTCAGCATGATGTCATCATTCCAGAAAATGAGCCGCAAGCATCTCAGAGAGAAGGAACTGCCCACAGACAATGGGGACAGAGCTGCAGTTCAAATGCAGCCAATAAATTCCGAGCCATGCCCTCACCACGCAGGACTGAGGACCTCCACCACTGAAGGAGGCGGAGGCTTTCTGAAGGGCCCCAGGTGTGTTGCTACCCAACACTGTACATAAACACCCGATTATTAGGTGTGTCTGGCATTTGTTTCCTGACTCAAAACAAAACCATGAATTATCACACATGCGTATGGGGTGTGTGTCAGAGAGTATCCCTTCACACCCCTGCAGCACGTTCTACAGATTGCTGGAGGGTAGGAACCCCTGCGCAGGGGCTCCCATCTGAGTTTCATTTACTTCTGTGATGCAATAACAGGCCTGGTGCGGAATCTGATCCTGTAAAGACTTAACTGTCTAAATTGGGAATGTGCTTCTCCCAAAGGCTCTGTAGAACAAGGCTGGGACTGTAACAAAGAGGATGGACACTTTTCTCTGAGAATATTCCACTGAAATAAATCCATAGCTAAGATAGCTTTAACTGAAAAGGGTGAGCAAACCAATTATACTTTCAGGTCAGGTGTTCTGCAAAATAATTCTATTTTGAGGTCAAATGTTCAGCAGAAGTAAATGGAGACCAACTATTACACAACTATGAATAGAAAACTAAATTGGGTAATAGCAATTTGCTGTTGTGTCATTATTCAAGAATGCTTTTATTACTGGATAAGTTACAGAAAATAAACCACATATTATCTAATATGTCCCCAGTAATTAAAAAATTTATACGTTGTTTACAGGTTTGGGACAAAGAACATTACTTCAACTCCTCAAACAAATCTTTGAGGATACTGTGAGTACACAGATGATACCAAAGGTACGCGTGAGTACTTTTAATAGTTCTCAACTTGAAAGACGTGTAAAACACAGCAATATTCTCAGGAGCCGTTAGCCTCTCATCCCCTCCCAAAACAGAGTAACAGCACCCTAACAAATGCTGACAGTTCCGAGGCACTACTGTACACAAGCAATAAATACAGAAAAAAACCCAGGTTACTATAATTACTATCCCTGCCTTGTTTGCAAGAAGAATGAGAACATTTGTCTGTTTTAAAAATAGCAGAGAAGAAGAAATTATTTTATGCATTTATTTTTAGTTTGTTGATTGATAATTAATAAATGGCAGATTTTTGTGGTGCTAGGGTTCTTGTGCTCTAATGAGAATGCCACTCCGATTCTTCCATGAAAGCCAAGTGGTCAAAAATATATAGGCTTTAAGTTCTGGTAAGGTTGCAACACCTTATCTTTTGGCAATAAGCTTCTTATGGGAAAAAAAAAAAAAATTGCTTTTCTGCAATAATTAAATAAGAAGTGTCAAATATATGTATCAGAATATCATATGGAAGTACTGCTATTGCTAAAGAGCAAGTATTTAACATTAATCACTGAAACCAGGAAAGGTTTCACACTTGGACATAAAATGACAGAATGTCTTTTTAAAGATAGAATCATAGGATCATAGTGGTTGGAAAGGACCTCTAGAATCATCGAGTCCAACCTTCATCCTAACATCTCTCTATCCATTAGAACATAGCCTCAAGTACTATGTTTACTCATTTTTTAAACACCTCCAGAGATGATGACCCCACCACCTCCCTGGGCAGCCTGTTCTAGTGCCTAACCACTCTGTCAGTAAAGAATTTCTTCCTAGTATCTAATCTAAAACTCCCCTGAAGTAACTTGAGGGTTATGTAACACTCTGCAGTCTGCATATGTAAAATTGGATTTGCATATGCTTAAACAAGAAACAGATTCTCACCACTTTAAAACCCTTCTGATATCTTGAAGTGACAAATTTTTGAGGAAACTGTCACATGCCCGTTAATAGCACTGGCTTGTTAAGCAAAGCACAACATTACACCACTTAGGGCCTCTATCAAAAGCAGCGCCACCCCCTGAGCAAACCACGTTAGTCAGGACACGACTCAATGTAGGTAACAACATTGTCACAGAGAAGACTCTTACCTCTGCTGGTGGCTGCAAAGGTGAAGGTAAAATGACAATGTAACCTAATACCACGATGTCCCTTAGGATCAAAAGATAATGAGACACCAAGAAGTGGATTCTCACCTCACTCTGTCACTAACTCTCCTCCTCGAGGGGCTCAAGGGTGCTACCTGCATGCTAAGAATCAAGACCAGCCTAGATGATTTGGATTTGCTGTACTACTTCAGGCCAGACTTCTGAGGTGACTGTTAACTTGTGAGACAGAGCTGTGTCTGCAGAAAGGCAAGAAAAGTTAAAATTACAAATAGAGGTAGGGTTGTTCAGACAAGGACTACCAGTAGCACAGGGATTCAAAACCAAAAATCCCATTCTAGAAACTCAAGAAACCTAAAGTTAATAAACCCCAGTTGTCTTCAGTGGGTTGCCAAATCAACAGATCCACTGAATGACAAGTTGTTGAAAATGAGGTAGCAAGGGAGGCCCACCCTTTTCTTGATGCTTGTTTGGCCTGCAAACTTCAGGTGTTTTATCAGGGGGTGGGGACCACACTAATGCCTAATCCCATGGCTTGTTAGAAACTTGCTCTTTTTTTTTGTTGGTCCAATTTTTGTTGGCTTTGTATGTTTTACATGTATGTGTTTACTTAGGGAATTTCTTTATATACTGCTAACAATGCCCAAAGTGACCCAGAGAAGGACAATACAGAGAGGTTAGACACTTGTGTTAAAATAAGCATAAGGCAGATTTTTTCGAATGGTACTGACATCTAATTGCTGTCCTTGGATTTAGGACTATATACTGTTTTGGGGGGAATGGGCTCTTAAAAACTATTAAAAACTTCCATCTCTGTCAATATACTAAGATTTTTTTGTGTGTGTGTGTAAAAAAAAAAAAAAAGTTCTAAGTGAAAGCTTAAATTCTGCACAAGGTGTCAAAAATTATTACCTCCAAGAGCTCAGTTCAAGGCTGTAGCAATCTCCTCTCAGCCGGCCGCATGCCTGAGCGGTGCCCGCTCCTGCTCAGGTACCGGCTGGGAGGCCAGGCCCCGCACAGGACACCCCGGAGACCTTTCCCGGGCCGACTCCTAGCGCTCTGCCCGGCATTTCAGGCAAGGACTCAGGTGTGCCCAGGCTAAGCCCATCCCTATCGGTGTAAATTGTGGAGGATCACAGCGTACAGGAGAATAGGGGAGCTCCTCAGCAGTTCCGCCCGCGAGGGCCCCAGCTGCCCTCAGGGCGGCCTCAGACACTCTCCACCTGGGCGCGGGCACCCCCCACAGCCCCTCGACCCCGGTCGGGTGTCTCCCAGCCCCGCCCCGGCCTGGGCTGGGCCGGTCCGGCCCGGCCCGCACAGCCGGTGACCGCCGGGAGCCCCGGGCCCGGGATAGGTTTAAAAGGCACCGCTCGCAGCCTGGCCTGGCCCGGTGGGGAGGAGGGAGTGGAGCGGAGCAGAGCGTTACGACAGGCGCGTTTGCGGCAGTGGGGTGGTTTCCGGCGCTTGGTGTCGCCTGACGGCAGAAGGAGCAGAGAGGGAGGAGGGAGGACAACAAAGGGAAGGGGTGTGCGGGGCCGCGGCGGCATGTGAGGGGCAGCGGCGCTGGGGGCGGCTCAGGTGAGGCGCGGCGGGGGGGCGGTGCAGAGGAAAGCCGAGCTGGGCCGTTGCCCTCCCCTAGTCGGGAGCTGTCTCCGGCGCTCTGTGGTAGTGGGGAGGCCCCGGTGGAAGTGCCGCGGCCAGGCGGGGATGGGGCGCGCTCGTCCCCTGAGCGGAGCGGCCTGAGCCCGGCGCCGCTCCGTGGTCGGGAGAGGCCCTTTCCCCGGCGGCGCCGCGGGGTGCTGGGGCTGTTTGTCTGGGCGGGGGGGGATGGTCGGGCCTCGCCGTCGCCCCCCGGGCTGCGGGCCAGGCCGGGCTGGAAGCGCCCAGGGAGCTGCGAACCGCAGAGGGCAAAGCGCGGACGTAGTAGTTAACGTAACTTTTGTTGTTGTTTTCGGTTACCGATTTAATTCCTAAAGAAACTGATGCTATCGGATGTTTTTAAAAGTAACATACTCAAGAGTTACAGGACTTGATTAACTTAATATTTTATACAACATAATTTTTCGGGTACTTAAGAACTGTGTGAATAAACGCTTCTGCTTAAAAGCAAAAATTCTTTTGTTGTTAAAAATAACGCTGGGGCTAATGTAATGCTCTCAAGTGTAATCTGTGGTTGTTGCATTTAACGTTAAAAGAAAAAGAACCTGAAGAAGTGCAATCTAAGGAATGTAGTGCATAGTTAGAGGGTAAGAAGACTTCCTTGCTAATCGTGGTTTATCTCGTGCAATGTGGCTGGGTCTTAAATTGCTTTGCTTCTTTGTGGTTCTGTACAGAGAAATTGATGTGGTGTGCTGTGGGGCGGTTTGAGAATTAGTGGAAATATTTGTAAATAACTTTAATAATGTAAAGCTCTGTTTAAATACTTAATAATATGTCCTTAATGCAAGTATGTATAATTTTGTTAGCCAATGGAAAAACAACTGAATATGCAGTTTCATCCTTTCCACCGAGTTTACTCGCACCTATTCTGTATTTACTCCTGAGCTGTTGTTGAAAACCTACCTCCTGGCATTCCTCTTTCTAGAATAATGCACTGAAAGCCTCAGGAATTATTTTACATGGGCAGCAGTGCATTCCTGGGACTCTGTAGCTAATGCCTCTCAGTGTTTTTCCTTGGATTGCCTCACTTGTGCTGCTGGTTGTGAGGAATACCCCTGTACTAAATGGGAATAACCAAGGCCATGTATCATGTGCATAATTAAGCTTAACATAAATAATGCAAGTTCAGTAGTGGAATTCATAAGACCGTCATGTTTTTTCTCTGTTTTGCCTTAGAAGTATTTAAAGTGTGCCTTTTTTTCTCTTTAGCAGGTGGGAAGAATGAAAGGAAGGGTGAATGAAAGAATGTTGAACCTTTTTGTTTGGTTGTATGATGGAAGGAAACAGGACAGAGAACGTCTGCAGTAGATCATTCAGATGGCTTCAGCGACAAGAGAATGATGCTAAACCATGGCTCTGGAAACTTTCTAATTGCTTTTCTGCTGCAGAAAAGTCTTTGCCTTGCAGTGCAAAAACGGTAATTTGTTGTTCTACTAAAAGCCTGGTTGATATCTCAGAACAGAGTGGTTTAACTGTAGTGTTATTGCTGACTAAAGTAAAAGTTGTTCCGAAGTGTTGGGCTAAAGCTCTGGAGCAATGGGTTGTGTGTGGGTTACCTCTGCTGATCTTGGCTGTTCTGGTGCCGTTTAAAAAAACCCCTTTATTTCTGTCTATGTCTTCATGTCTGTATAGCTTGAGATCTTAAATCAGAGAAGGTAAGAAGAACTTACATAGTTGTTGCGAAAATTATTTATATATCGGAATATAACTGAGTTTTTAATTTTCAGAAAGATTACATGGAGAACAAGAAAGCTGCTGTAGAATTGACGGATTCTTCATCTCCTCATAATGCTGGCTCTAAACTGTTTCCAGCAGTATCGCTTCCTGATGTTCATCCTCTTCAGCAACAGCAAATACAGCTTTCACCTGGCCCGAAAGTAAGCTGCTGTGCTCATGGCTCTGACTCTTCTTGTACTCCACAAATGCATTGTGGTGGTGGTGGTGGTGGTAACTTGATTCACCCTGGCACGATATTAGACTCAAAAAGCACTGGGACAATTACGTGTCAAGTAGGGTCGGGATTTGCTTATCAGTCTGCATCTTCACTGAAGAACGCTCCGGCTAGAAGCAATTTGGCAGACATTGCAAGTGAGTTCCCTGGCATGTGCGTAGAAAACAGTGTATCTTCCTGTCAACATCTACCCTGTTGTGGAAAACTCCATTTCCAGTCCTGTCATGGTAACGTGCACAAACTGCATCAGTTTCCAGCCCTTCAGAGCTGCACATCTTCTGGCTATTTTCCTTGTTCTGAATTTACAAGTGGGGCTACAGGCCACTTGGATGAGCGTATTGCACAGTCGGAGCTAACATCACGTGTGTGCGCCAACCCTTTGCACCTAAACATGGCACCTTCTGTTTGTTTAAAGGGCTCTCACTACTGCAATGACTGCTTGAGCAAGGTTTGTACCCAGCATGTTTCTCATTCATTAAGCATAGTATGTGGTTAGTATGGAAGTAACGTTGCTTGAGCAAAACACCAGCTTCTATGGGTTGCCTCTTGCATCATCCTAGTTGGTGATGCACAGTCCAAATAGATCAGATATCCTGCTGGAAGATGATATTTTCTGAGGTAATGTTCAGTTTGATAGGAAGACAAAAGAGGCTGCCACAATGTTTAGGTTACAGGGGATCCGTAATGCATTAAATCAGAATTTTGACTGGATTTGAAAGATGGTTAATTCTTCTTGACAGCTCCTGTTAAAATATTCTGTAGTAGTGACTGGGAAAAGGCTAACAACAGTTAACAGGTACCCTTGGGTAGCCGATCAGTAAAGACTCATTTGTAAGTCAGGTGGGATGGCTGATGCTATAAGGATATTCTAATTTTGCTTTGGTTTGATAGGTCTTGGTTCAGTCTTCCTAAATCTGTGATTTATACATCAATACCAATTGGGTACGCTTGAGAACTGATTAAAACTGTGCTTGAATTCTAATGGGAATTTCAAGTGAAATAATATACCCAATTTAGCAATATGTGCTACTTAAACTTCCAAGTTTGAGTTTCCAATGTAAAAGTGAAATGTCTGCATGTCAATAAACTAAGTGTTGAATTAGTAGGTTTGGAATTATGATCACTATTAGGAGAGGGAGGTAATTCAACCTTGTACTCATAATTGTGCTGATTTCACATGTAAGTTTGAATTTAGTTTTTTTTAGACAACATATTAGTACTTCTTAAAGATGGCATACCTGATGTGCAGAGTTTAATGCAATCTTTCCATACATTTGGAAATCTAGAGTTTAGTATGTGAGGAGAGACACTAGGCTAGAATCTTACTTCATGCAGTGATACTGCTGTTAATTGAATTTGTAGAGTACATCTGAACTTACATTTGTTGCAGGAGGGGAACTTGAGTATTTCTAGCATGGAATAGTGTGTGTTAATATTGTATACTAAATGAATGTCTATTTTGAAAAAATTGTCCCAACAGCCAACCAGAAACAGCCTAGCTGATGCTGCTAAAATCTGGCCAAATATTCCTCCTCCAAGTGCACAGACTGCACCTGTTCCTATCCCAATATGTAATGGGTGTGGAACCAAAGGAACAGGAAATGAGAAGAGTTTGCTACTGGCGAGCAGCCTTGGCAAGTCACCGCAGAAATATGGTAAACCACATTTGGTTCAAACTTGCACTTAGTGGATGTCCTGTTTAGATACTGTTGCACATGAAGAGTTCTCTTAAATTGCGCTGTTCTCTAGAAGCCTCCGAAAAGGCATAGATTAATCAGTAAATAATACTTCATTTCTGTTTTGCAGTCATAACTTGGATTTACCTGTTTTGACTACCTCTAACCAGTTTGCATATAATTGATTATTTTTTAAACTTTTACACTTTTTACCATTTGAAGAACTAGAAAAAGAAGTTTTGTGGACTTGGAAGCTATTTCATTCTGGTGGTGTATAAAGAAATAGTCTTCTGCCATACTTTGGAAAGCATTTTCTTAGTCTGTGTCTATTGTCACTTCATGTGTAGTAAAGGTGTAATGTTTATCATTACACTATAGCTTTTTTCAGTTTTTGTGAGAGGAAAATGTGTGAAATAATTACATGGCTTTTCTCCAGTGTTAGTACTGATTCAATTACAAAATCATAACTAGTGTGAAAGTTAGAAACTTTAAAAAAGTCATGGAATAATAAACTGGATAATTTTACTTTCATTTTCGGACCACACCCATTTTTATTTTTTCAGGGTGCAACACTGCAATTAAGTGTCCTTACAAAGTGCAATTCCAGTGAATCTTGTAGAAGAATAAGTAGTCGACATA
>JANHGN010008431.1:29524-55693 GCA_024605025.1 Megaceryle maxima
AGCAGACCCTGCCTGTGAAAACAGGCTGCTGACTTCAGACAGTGCAGTGAGTTAGAAGAACTGAGCTGAAAAGTAAAGTCACTGAGCAGAGTTACTTCTGTTCTCACTCAAACCAGGATAGTTTCATACTTGGAAAATACTCTGTGACTAGAGAATATGGAAGTATGCACTCTAATCCTTTCCCTTTTCTAACAGGTTTTTACCAATGGTGCAGCAGAAGAGTATGTGAAGCTTACAAATCTCTACGTGTTCGCAAAGAATGTAAGGTCCTTACTTCACACTTACCACTATCAGCAAATTTTTCTTCATGAGTTCCTAGCAGCGTATAACAAGTACACAGGAGAAGTGCTGCAGCCTAAAGCATATGGATGCAATAACCTAGAAGAGCTCTTGGGAGCCATTCCACAGGTGTGAGCAATTCTGTTTTGCACAATTACTTTGAGATTTCTGCATGGATTAAAAATAGTTACACAACTGCACTTTGTGTTAATTTGTGTGAATTACTTTAGTTTCCTTCTCCTGGAATGCTTATACCAGTTGTATTTTTAATGGCTTTTGAAAAATCTGGACTGTGTTATAAGGAAAAAGAAACTTTACTTTTTACGCCTTATGGTCAAATTTTGCTTAAGAACTGTTCCCTGTGAGGCCACAAACATCCTTGGCATCTTTATCAAGTGAGGTAATTGATTTCTGTCTTGAATAAATGACTGTACAGTGTTGAAAGCTTCATTTTGATTAGGGTAGATTTTTGGTTGTAGGAGTGAAGAGCAGGGGGACGTTGTTAGAAGTGCCACATAGTGGAATTTTGCTGTGGCATCTTGTCATCCCCTGTCCTAAGCGCTCTAGGATAAGTTCACGACTGAGTTTATGGCTGTAAGCTTTCCTTTAATTAACCTTTCCAAAGAGGGACAAAATAGGACTTTGCAACTGTCACGTTTAAACATAAACGTTTAATTTGTATTTTGTTAATTTGTAGCTACTACAATTTCTGGCTCTATATGTAGCTTCTTGCTGTCAATTATTTTGAGACAAAGCTTTTACTTTGGTACTACTGTTTCTTACTATTTTTTACTTTGGTACTACTATTTCTAATTTGTACTACAGTACAAATTAGAAATATGATTTGGTTTACTTTCAGAAATAATGTCAGTGCAAGGCTAGATAAAAGGCAATCTGTCAGCTGCTTTAGGCTTTGAGGTTAATACATGCTGATATTTAATTTTGCTTGGTTGTGTGTTTGGGTTTTTTTCTTTGTTGGTGGGTTGTTTGTTTACTTTTTTTCTCTTTATAGGTGGTCTGGATTAAAGGACATGGCCATAAGAGAATTGTGGTACTAAAGAATGATATGAAAAGTAAGCCATTTCAATTTTGAGCAATATCTTCGTTTCCTTTTTTCTTTTTAAGAGGTGACTTGAGTAAACAAACCAAATGAACTTGCCTTTTTGTAGCTCGTTTTAGCTCACCTAGTTTTCCCCCTGCTGATCATGTGGATGATCATGGAAATCAACTTGCTGACAGTAATGGACATATTATGGAGACCCCAGGATCCACTTCATCAATGGAACTAAGTCTAGCAACACCTAGCAATGGTAATGCAATGTTTGTTTATATAAGAAATTTAATATATTTGGAGAAATAAGCAGAGTAACCAAAGCAGCATGGGGAAAGCTGTGTGAGTTATTCTTTTTGAACTTCTGTAGAAATGTTTTATGCCTCAAAAGCTGTTAAATTTATCCTAAAATGCATAGTTAGGCATGTGTCCTCCTCACAAGTAAATCTGTTGTCCTCAGCTGTCAGTGTACGTGCAGCTGCAAGAGTATTATTTCCCATGGTTTTTAGTGGAAATTTAAGTCTATAACCATAGAGATAATGAGGAAGGATGGCCAGTAGCAGCATCTGCTAGGGATGTCTCCTGTATTTGGATGACAGTACAGAGCTCTTCTGTGGTGGATTTATGTTCATTTTGTGTTACTGTTTACTTGCAAATACTAATGGTAGTCCTGTTGGTATAAATGCAAATAGAAGTAACAAGGGAATGGTGACCTCATAATTCATATCTTGCTGTGGTCTCCAGTTCTTTTACCACTTGCAGGTGGGAGAACTTGTGGAATGGTTCTTGAGCCATTATTTCAGAAGTCTAGACTTGTCCCTTTTAATAAGGGCAAGTCACTTTATTTTGAACCTTTAGGCTTAGTTTTCAAATGTAAATGTGTTAAATAGTACATAAGTACTTGATAGGATATTGGTATGTTTGCAGGGGAGCTAATGAAATTAGCTTGCTATTAGTATTTCAAATACAACGTAGGTCTCAAATCCTCAGAATTGCATCTGAAGACTTTACATTTACCAGCTCTGAAATGACACCTTCAGAGCTTACAGATACTTAGAAAGATGTTCCCTTATTTTTGTAGCTCCTAATCAAACTGAGCAAGAACTTCTTTGTCTCACAAATACATCTCCCATTGACCTTTTGTGTGAGCCAGTTCCTTCCTGCCTACCATCCCCGCAGCTGAGACCTGATCCAGTGGTGCTTGAGTCTGCAGATCTCATTCAGTTTGAGGAGCACCCTGCACCTCTCTCTGGTAAGAGTTTGCCTATGTTGTATTATTTAGGGATGATAACTCGTATAATTTGGAAAGGAAAGCATTAAACAAATGGTTTGATTATATGAAGTTCTGTTTAAATATGTACCTGGGTGTATCTCACAATGGGATGTGATGGAAATGCAGTCGACTTCTGTCAGAAACAATAAGTTACCCTACTGTGATTAAATACTTGATTGCTTATTACCAGAGAAATAGTCATTATTGTTTGAGAGCAGAGCATCAGTAGATTGAGTTGTCTTATTTTATTTTTAGAAATAATGATTTTAACAGAAGAAGAAAAACAAAGAATTGTTTCCACAACTCAAGAAAAATTGACTTCTGGTTCTGTGGTATCTAGCACCACAGTGAATGCTTCAGTGCCTCCCTGTCAGTCCTCTGAAACCCATCCAAACAAGGAAGCAATGGACAGCCCAGCCAAAAAGCAACACAAAAACAAGGTGAAACTGGCAGCAAACTTTTCACTTGCACCTGTAACTAAGCTTTAACTCTTTCTTTTTAGTGTGAAAGACAAGTACTTATGGACTCTGCACAAAGTAAAGCTATTTGCTAGCCCTTATGTATTTTAATGAAAGGCCTAGAAGAATTAATTTGTATTTAATGTATTCTGTGAAGATTTTGTTCCTTTTACACTGAACACAGCTGTTAGCAGAGCAGATATTTTCTATTATTTTGAAAAAAAAAATCTGGCATTCATTAAATTATTCTTAAATTTTACAGTTTTTCATAAATGTGTGTTCAGTAAAAGCAAAATATGAATTCAACTAAAATGGAACAGATTTTATTTTCTTTAAGCCTCGTTGGTGGTGTAATCATACATGTAGCATATCGTATTCTATAGGCTGTTGCTTATTGGTATTGTTTGAGACAGTATTAATAAAATGCATGATCTGTCTTTCAAAAGCCTGTTGAGAAATTTTAACTTGCTGACCTGAAATGAGAAGTGTGAGGGTGTTACTTGTACTCCAGAGGAGAAACTTCTTCTCTGACCTTTGGGATGACTTGTAACTGCATTGGAAGTTGTTTTGTCTAAAGATGTCTGTAGAAGATTATGCGGATTTTTTGTAAAACTTGTTTTAAATGTAACTTTCAGTTCCATTTAGGAGTTTTCTAGGACATTGATGCTTTAAGCTTCCCTTTTATATTTAGTTCCAGTCTGGCATGTATTTGGTTAAGGAAAAAGCTGTTTTGGTGTCATGAGTTTAAGATACAGACACACGCATTTTATTGTGTCTAGAAATGAAGTTTGGAAGATTCTGATATTTCTGAAATATGCATTTAATGCATAAATTACAGATAATGGAACTGGTCTTACTAAAATGCTTTGTGATAGAAGGTATTGATGCTATTTCCACCTGTAAAGAAAGTTCTAACTACATGTGGAAATGCCAAGGTTTTTCTGCTTAACCTTGTTTTCTATTTTAAGCATGTTCAGTAAATGGGAAGCTTATTCTTTGATGTGCTGTCTTTTAGCTGTGTCTGTTTTTATTCTAAAACTTACTTCTAGTGTTGGAAACTTCTTTCAATTTGTGGTATCTTGTGTTGACTTTTGAAAGGGCCAGCTTTGGAAGAGAGGTTAAGTCAGTGGATGACCTTAACTCTAGTTAGCAGACATGTCCAGTGTATGAGTCTTTATACCCATTCTGGGTAACCATGGCACTTACAATGGGTTGTATTTGCCAGGCAGCAAATAAATTGCTTGTAGTATTGAAAGAACCTATACTAGAGGTTTTCCATTGGCCAACTGAATGTTTTTAAGGTGGATTCTATTGTAATATACAAGAGTTGAAAGGTGGGCTCTAATTTCTTGGCCAGCAACAGGAAATGCCACTGAGTAATGGCTATAGACAGAATTTTACTAGTCAGATTTTGTTATAAAATCTTTTAAATTTAGGCAAGGATTACCAGTAGTGAACTTATAGCCATTGTGAATGCAGAGAAACACTTGGAAGTTTTTCTGAGCATTATGGCACAGTATTTTGAGTCCTTAGTAAACCTCTACAGACATACTGCTATAGAAAGAGAAATTTAAAAGTAAGCTTTCTTGGAATGCTTTTAATGAGATAAATGCAAGAACATCTGCTTTCACCTTAAGTTTGATAAGGTTAACACTGGTCAGTCTAGATCTGTTTCAGAAGAGCATGTATTGGAAAAAAGACCAACCTGAAAGTATATGTTCATGAGATGCTGCTACAAGTCATCGGGAGTACTAAAAATCAGGTTTTTGCTTCAGAGGAATATATGGTATTGTCAAAGTGAGTGTGGTGGATATACTATTTATGGAGGTCAGCATACCTTTTCTGGTTTCATGTGCGATTCTGATGAAATCGCTCTTTGAAAGTAATAGAATAATACTTTTGAGAAGTTGTGTTCATAGTGTAACAAAATAGCTAATGGAATTGCAATATATTTTTTTATCCAAAGGGTTAAATGAATGATGTGACTTACAGATTTAAAAGCATTGCAACCATGAAAATCTTTAATTTAACAATTAAATGTACTATTTCAGATTCATGTCTGTTTAAAAAAAAAATGTCACTGAAGCCCTTGGTTTATGCACTATTTTTTTCTTGGAATGGAAAGGAGAAAATTCTTAGCTGTCTACTTTGTTTGGACACTTTATTTTGTGGCTCAAGTGCTGTTTTGTGTGTTGGGACCAAACAGTTGTGTCAATAAAATTTTCAAGCAAGCATAACTCTTGTCCTTGTCTGAAGACCTGGAAAAAAAAAAACCAACTGTCCTGGGATCTTTCACTTCCTGTGTCACATTAAGCTTAATTACCCAGGCAGAGCAGAGAGATAACACTTGGGTTTTATTCCCAGCTGCGGTTTGACTGTTCGCAGATGTACTCAGTACCTCTTATCGCTCTTCATACAACATAATGGTTAGTGTCTGTTTCAGAAGGCAATTGTACTATTTATCAGCCTAAAGAAAGATACTTTGCAGCTTCACAACTGCTTTGAGCTTTACTTCAGAATCTAACAAAATAATTTAAAAAAATGCAATCTGCAACTAAATTGGACTGTTCTGTCATCTCACAGCTTGATGGACAGAAGTAAAGGCTGCATGAGCTGATCCTTTCTCTTTTTTGCAGTCTTATTACATATTCTCACTTAAGGGAACTGTTAAGTGGAACAGTCTGTTAGAGTAAATGTCAGGCCTGCTGCAGGTAAGCATTCACTTGACCTTAAAGGTACTTGCTTGTTCAGTAAATGATTTTAAAGTAACTACCAAAAAAACTTAACAGAAACTCTGTAAGTAGTGTAATAAATACCACTTTGAAAAAGGAGGGGCTGGCAATTAATCAAAACTTGCTATGGCATCTTAAGCAATACCACAAACCATACAGTCATCACTCTAGCTTTGTTCTTTTAGTAGTTGTGAATGTTTTAAAGTATGCATGAGTAAAATCCCTTGTACTACCTGGTATGTGATTACCTTCAAAAGGTGTGTTGGATTTGAATTATTCTTCTGTTATCATGCTGTGAATGTTCCCAGTTCTTTAATTCTCATTTTATGTTAAGCCATATGTTTAAATTAGTAACGTTTTTAAAATTCATGATGACAATAACTTGATTTAAAAAAAAAAAAGCTTTTGTCTGCTATAATGTAACTGTAGAGTAACAGTGCAGTAGCAAGATGACTGAGAAATTCATTGACCTCACTAAGGCAGTTTGTCACCTGAGAAGTTGAGCAAGGTATTCCTGCTTTTACAGATGGCATGGTGAGAATACATGGATAATCTTGTGTCCTGGATGTAATTTCTCCATAGACCTGAATTTGCTCAATATAATTTCATGGAGGGCTGTAAGACTTCATCGGGTTTATTTTGTGCTAGTTACCAAAGATTACAGTGACAGTCTTCTGTGATGTCAAGTAGCTAAGGAGCTTTGCATTTAAGGCATTTTATTAGAGCAGCTTTGATTGTCCAGTGAAGCTGGGTCACAAGAGGGGTTTTCTGGCCTGATAGATGTACAAGCAAATAATAATGGGATATAGATGTTAACAAAAGATTCAGTACCAGAACTGTCATAAAGGAAACTTTTTCCTGCATTTCAATTCCAGTCACATGGAGTTGCCTTGAAAGGCTCATTCAGACTTTTTTGTTAGGAAAACCAAGCACCTACCTTCAGTCAATGGAATTTCTGATACTTTAAAGACATAGTTAAATGCATTTTTGCTGTTACTTGTAGCTCTTTGTGGTGCGTGAGTGCTCTATTCTTGTTACTTGAAAATCCTAAATTGGAAGCTCTCTTTTTAGCTGTTTTCACGTGCTAGAGTGACTCTATCTAAAGCATGTGAAAGTAGGTTTTAAAGTGTAATCCTTTACAACATCCAGCCTATTATAATCCACTGATTTCTGTAGCTGATGAGGTTTCCTTTTTAGTTATCAGTTTAAACATATTGTGATAAGACACCAAAAGAAGTTCAACTTCAGATGAAGTATTATTGTAGAAAACCACCTCTAGTTAAAATAATAATGCTGTAAAGGATACAAGCTTAACTGTAAGGGAAATGCTACTGCTAAGACACTTCCTTACTCATCTCAGACTAAGTTCTTGCCTAGAGTGTCTGGATCCAGGTCTTGATACAGAGGTGTTCTCAAGGTCCTATGTGAAGTACTGTACCCACATGGAGAGAAGAGCAAGTTTTGGACCTTAAAGTAATGCTTTTATGATATGATCCTGTTCAAAGCAGCCTGCTTTGCTGGCTGCTTATAGGGTTGATGGGATTATTTGGAACAAGATGCACACTGGTATCAATGGTAGCATTTATTCTGGGGCAGAGTAGCACTGTGTTCAGTTAAGTAATGTGACTGCTCTGGAAGAGTGCCTTGGACTTTGAACTGCTTGAGAATACATGCTGGGTCTGGAATAAGAAAGGGAGCTGCTCTTTCTTCAAGGTCAAAACAGAAGAAAAATTGCTTTGCTTTTCCTCAGCATGCTCCTGAGATGCAAGTTTGGTGGTGGCCTTCTGCAAGCTGATTTTGTCAACTGTTGACATAACTATCTATGTTGGAGCACAAAGACATTTTCTATTGTTTTAGGTAGGGAGCAAAACAGAGTAACTTGGTTTACTTACACATCTTGAGAGACTCTATACTGCTGAATACATATTATCAGGGTTGTTGCCTGTCTTACCTTCAGTAGCATCAATAATTTATCAAACAATTCCTTTCTTGCAGAATAATCCATTCTTTTAAAAAAATATAGCAGCACAATAAGTGCATCCTCCTCTGCCATCAACTTTCTTCAGTAACAGGAAGAAACATGCTTAGTGTAACACAGCAGCTTAATTTATTTGGAAATACGTTAAACTTTGAAGAGATTCAGTAGGCCTAGGGGAATGCACAAGAGAACCATTTGCTCAAAGAATTGGTGATTAGTACAAACAGCACTTCAGCACTTTTTCTCTCAGACCAAGATCCTTTCCTGAATATAGCCATGTTTACCAGTTCATAGAGGAAATAATGTGTCAAATCCATCTTAAGGGGTTTTTGTTTTGTTTGTGTTTGTTTGTTTGTTTGGGTTTGTTTTTTTTTTTTTTGATGCCTTGCCTTCTTTCCAAAGTGCTAGGCTGGACTTCCAGAAGAGATTTTGGGTGCTTCAGTCAACAGATATACCTCTTTGTGGACAGTAAAGAAAATCTGAAAGTCATCTCTGAAATGCCCATTACTCAATGTTGTCACCTAAAGTTACTTCATTGATATTTTCTGCTCATTTTATATGTGGGGATATCATCTGCTCTGTTCATAGGATCATGTAAGTTAGAAAGCCCTTCATTATTCAAGGGAATACTTGGGTGTTTAGTTTGAATAAATTAATAAACAAAGAAAAAAGGCACCCAAACAATACAACCTACTATGACTTTTGCACACTTAATTCATTCCTAAGTTTTTATTTTGTGTAATTACAACTATTATGTTTGAAGTAAGCTATCACCCCTCTCCTGTCTAGGGCATGGACAACACTAAGCCAGTGTTAAACACAGCTGAGACTCTGAAAAAAAAAAACCCAGTACTTTATTGTGAAGCAGCATCCCTGACCCCATTCTAAAGGAACCATGGTTACGCTGCAGACAAACTGTTCAAACCCACCCAAATAAAACCAGAACTGAAGTGTTTGCTCATTAAAACCAAAACAAACTCCCAAAGAAAACCTTTCATCTGAGCCAAGCTAGACTTTCTGAAACTGAAGTTCACTCTCATTAATACTGCTATGGTTTGAGTTGCTCTAAGAGGGCAATGGCTACCATTGCTAACCGAACATGAATATTGCATGTTCATACTTGCTGTGTTTTCCCATTTTAATTAAAGAAGGGGCTTTGTAACCTAGAGGTGAGTGCTGCATATCAGAAATGTCTAGCTCTGTTTCCTGTTAATTAATTTTTTCATAGAAACCTACATTCTACTGACTTCACTTTTCTTCACAAGAGGTTACAGATTCTGTGCAGCATGCAGGGGTCACCCCAGCCATCAGCATAGCCTTGTTTAAACACTAGTGTGCATATGTCACCTCTTGCCTCACACAGACTGTGTGCAAAGTAATTCTTCAGGACCATTTTACTTACCACTATTTGCAATACTTGGTTGTAAGAGTTGAGCCTTCTAAGACTTTGGTGCTTCACTACAAGTTTTTTTTCATAACTTCCATTTGCTGTTGTTAATGGCACCTGTATCGTCCCTTAAAAGCAGTTTTTCCCATAACTCAATGTCTACAGCTGCTCTGCAGAGTCCAACCCATAGCAGATACAGTAGATAGTAACAGCTACAGAGCTTTATGTGATGTTGTATGTATTAATAAGGATGCAGTAACTATATATGACTATTCAGCCTTTGGATATGTTTTTGTTCTCTTTCCTGTGTCTTTGGTCAAAGTAGTTAAAGTGCTTCATGTCTCAGTGGAAATCTTTTGTGTTTTGTTTTTCTTCTTGATCCATAAGCCTTAAGGAACTTACTGACATAGGTTCTTTGTCTCAAGTGAGTCTGCAATACTGAGAAAATTATTCTGGAAATGCAGATGTTCTTCATTGAATCAGTCTAGTGCTAGAGATTAGGTTTTATTTGTATGAGAATAGGCCGAGTTACTTTAGATGGTGTCTATCTCCTTCAACCTCAATGAGATATTCTCTCTGAACAGTACTACTGTTTATCCTTTTTTGGGTAACTGCTGTTAATTTATTTTGTCTTTCCAGTAACTGTGGTTCCTTTATATAGAACTGCATACCTGACTTAGCTGGCTTCACAAAGTGGAAGTTTCCCTTGAAAAACTTTTTTAGTAACATTTTGCTATCTGTTTGTTATTTCTAAGCCTGAGATTTTTCACATGAGATCTGTGTACGTTTATTTTATTATTTACACCTATCACAGTACATTTATATGGGATACCATCACACAGACAAACCAGCTACTGACAGCTAATATAAAGATATTAGATTCCACAAGGCTTAATCTGCATAGAGACCAGAAACACATTTAACGGCGAAACACAGGTAAGTCTTTTCTATTTCCCTTAATTTTAAACCCATTTTGTATAGAACATGATCTTCCTACCACAAATATCTAGTTCTGTATTTGTATGTTTGTCTTGTGGTCAGTTTGTCTTGGGTGGCTATTGTCTTCCTATGCTTGATAGTTTATATTTCTTAAGGTCACGAAATATGCATTTACTACGGAACTTTTTATGCATTGTTTAAATAATAGTTAAGTTTTGTTTGTCTTCCACTCCTCACGGCAACTTACAGTGATATGTGATCTCATACTGTGTGTAACTTCTTATAGTAGACAAAACTCTCTGGGTGAATATTTCTCTGACTCCATGTGAGATGGAGATCTAAAAGAGAAATGACATAGCTTTGGACTACATTATCTATTTGCAGATTACTGTAGCTGTGCTTGCTAAAGCTTTACTAAAGTTGTTGGTTGTTTTTTTTTTTTTTCCTGGTGCAAGCAAGGGAATTCATTTCACTTGAGTAATTCAGAAACCATATGGGAGATAATTCTACCTTTACTTGCAACATTCTTGTCACTTGATCCTCATTCTTTAGAAAGAATTGGAATTGAAACTCCACAGCAAAGTAGTTGAACATCACATTAGTTTGGTAACTATTTTGTATGCAACATCAGTTATCCTAAAGTTCCTTCATCTATCAGTTGCACTATATACAGCATTGCTATTCGTAGCTTTTGTTTTGAAAAGTAGCCAAAATTAGATATTTTAGCAATTTGAGTGATGCTTGTCAAGGGGAAAGTGTACAACAAATTCTTATAAAGTGATGGCCTATAAAACTTGTGGTTTGCACCTTACTGGATGAAATATTTCCTTTTTTTCATTCACTTTTATCACTGGGGTGTTTTTGTTGACTCTACTACAGATCTTTTCTGGTCACTGGACAGCCACTATATAGATTTCTTTTGTTTTTAGGCATGCGTGTTGAGTGATCCATGCAACAGTGAAGAACCTGCCATTGTACATTCTATGTATTCCCTTTGTACCAGTTGCTCTTGATTCCATTAGCAGGATGCTGTTAGTTCCCTTCACCCTAGTTTCATTCAATGAAAACATTTGAAAAGACAGACATAGTAGAGAGCCCAGAACTACATGATGTTGCATTGTGTGGCCCCACAACAATCTTTAATAATAGCCAATCCTGCTTTGGCAATGGTGGGCTTGCTTGGAGGAGGTTCTGCCTTCTTTTCTGCTGGGCAGCCTGCAATGTTCAAAACAGGACACCATTAAAATGAAGAGCTGGTCAAACTATTTCTTCCTACTTCTGGTTTAACCTATGCAAGCCTTTCCTGCCCTTCCACCCCCAAATTTTTAAATTCTTATCTGAACAATGCATCTAATACTTTGGTAGTAACCAAGCTGGTATTCAAACTGCTCAGGAAGTCTTGTCTCTTTAGGGCATAGTGTTAAGAGAGGCTAAAGAATCCAGACATCTCAATGGGAAGGTAAATTTCTTGCATCTTGTTCAATCCAGGTGTCCCTTTTCACAGCCATAGGGCTCAGGTAACACATCCACAGAAAAGTCATCTTACTGTGTTTAAACCCAAACAACTAAGGAGTTCAAGAACAAAAATATCGCTAGAATTTTTTCTTCCATCAACTAGTGTGTCATATTTAGGAGAACAAGATGAAGGTATGCTTTAATTTATCAGGGTGAAAAGAATCTTTTAATCAATAATACTGCATTTAAAAGCAATGACATGAAGTAAACTAATAAGGGAGATGAGTCATGCTCACCAACTAAAAGGGTATAAATAATTAGTGATACATCGTAAAATATCTCTGTCAACCTTATACTTGAACTTCACAGTGATTCCACATCCTCCTGGAAATTCTTCAGTAAGATCTTGAGTTGTGCAAAATGGCCATGTGTTTGGATACAGACCTCTTCAGATGGTGGACCAAACTGACTAAGGAGACCACTCTCACTTGACTATCTCCCTGCCTAAGAGCTCAATTTGAGACACATCAAACTCAATCTCTTAACTTTTAGAGCTCATTCTGTGACTGTTTTGTTTGAAAGTTGCAGGTAAAAGCTTTCAAGGGATCATGTAATCTGCTTGGTTTCTGAGAAATTAGTGGGCTTGCAGTTCTGTCCACAAGGGATTTGGGCTGAGGTGCTCAGAAAAGCTTATTTAAGCTGGTAAGATATAAGAAATTTGGGGCAGCTGTGGAAGCTTGTAATCTTTTCTCTAGTTTCCATCTTGCCTCCAGTAAAACAGGCAAACTGCTTGAGATAGCCTAGCATATATCTTAAGAGGCTTTTTATCCAGTTATTTTTGCAGAAGCAGATGGGGAAATAATTGGCAAAAATAAATCAGTTGCTTGTGAAAGCAGGCTGTGGCAACATGTATTCAAATACATTTTGCACTTGTAAAACACAAAACAATTTTAAAGTGGCCATAGATGACTTTGATTCAGTTTTAAGGGGTAATTGGGCATCTGAATTCTAAGTGACTGGCAACTGTTGACACACTGTCTTGTTTCAGGGTGACCTAGCCAGATTAACCTAGCTTTTAGCAGAAACTGACTCTCTTATCTAGTTACCTTTGGCATTTTTCCCATTATTCTTGTTTTTCTTAATGTTTAGGAACTCACTGGTAGGAGATTGTGTTGCTTTGTCTAAGGGTTTTAACTTGGTGCGAAGGAATTCAGCCATCTCTTTGTCTTCTTCTTTCTCTCTGGTGGGGAAAAAGGAAAATAAATTTGTTACAGAAATAGGGTTTTCTCTGTAAATGGGACAGTAAAAGCTAGAGTAGCTAGGATCAGATCACTCAATAACAACTAACTTCTTTGTTCTTTTTAAAAACATCTCATTTTGCTGTTTGCTCAAGAGTAAAATAATCACCTAAATGAAACCAGAAACAAACTTCTTGTAGAATTCAGAGACAGAATTATCCCTACGGTTCTTTGTCTCTGACAGCGTTGATTAGTTGTATTCTCTAGTCAGCGGATGGAACCATAATGTGTCACCTATTTTAAGCTGGCCTCCTAAGTGCTTCCCGATGCTTCCTCTATGAAGCAAAGCAGAGGATACCTATTGCTATAATCGTACAGCTTATTTTTGAAGGCCTGCTTAGACAAAAGACTGGATCTCGTGCTCTTCTGCTGTTAGCATTTACTCAAACTTCTTTGCCTGCGGGCGACAGCATTAGGCTCAAAATAAAGATTGTGTTGCTAACCTTGATTGTATCTTTGTGATATTTCTATGTGAGTTTCTTTGCTATTCTGTTATTTAAACAGTAACAATGAGCACACTGAATAGCTCAGTGGAGAGGAAAAGCAGATTTTATTATCAAGAGTTTTAAAGAAAAGCCTCAGGTTTTACTGTCAATTGACACTAATGTATTCACATCTGTGTAGTGCATAGCAGTACTTTTTCAGTAGCCTACAATTAGGCTTCTGTATTGTCTGGCTGCTGCTGAGGGTTTTGCCATTTGCACGTGGAAGTAGCAGCTGAGAGCTCTGGAATACATTACTAGTTCAGGCTTCTTGTCAGCTGGCAACTCTGGCCAGCTTTCTCTGTTCAGCTGCAGGACTCTGACAAGCTTTCTTCTCTCCTGTCATTTGCTTGCTTAGAATTTAAATGGATTGGAAGAGAGAGTGTCATTTAGGATAAATAGATTGCTGAACCTTGATCCTTTACTGTTGAAAGAGACAGGGAAGTAATAGCAAAACTCTTCACTGCTTAAGTAGACCCATGTTAGTGATTGCATTCTCACTCTTTTTTTTTTTTTTCTTTTTCACTTCTTGCTATGGCAGGTTGAAAATAGTTATAATAAAATGTGACCATTGGTTTTGTAAACCAGGAAAAGGCAGGTTTTAGATGTCTACAAATACATCTCTTATAGAATTCAATTTCCTGTTTACTTTTCATGCTAAGAGGATCCTCTGGTAGCAGCAAAAATCCTTCTCTTTTTAATGGTAAATGCCCAGACACTTTCTGGTAGGAAAATAAGAGACCAAGCCGTGCTGTAGTCATGAGATGACTGAATCATTAATGGGATAAAGAGCCACAGAAGTGCACTATTCTAGTTTTAATGTTTTTCCTATGGAACTGGGAGGAAGCTTTTGACTTGGTAAGTTCTTTTAAAGCACCAATTCTCTCTCATTAATGCCAACTGTAAATTTTGTCAGTTCCTCCAGTGGAGCATTAGACTTGTGAAATCTCATTAATAACTTCAGTTGCTTTTAGTTCTTACCGTAATCTCTCCACCTCTGCATCATCTACAAGAAAATCTCTTTTTTGTACCAGTCTATGGATCTTCTGAATCAGTTCATCCTCTCTTTGTTTCTCCATTCTGTTTTTTTCTTTTTCTGGTCAAAATCAGAGAAAAGAGACTTTAAGTTAAAATTCTAGAGGGTGGGGGGTGGTGGACATTGTGGATGTCTAAGAATGAATTGCTGATTTAAATCATAGGTTCTTCAGACCTCAGCCACCAAAACCCCAGCAAGTTCTGGTCACTGACTCTTGTTTTCTCTTCCACTTGCTGCTGTTGTATCTGATCAGCTTAAAGGTCTGGAGACCAAGGGGCCTGCCAAGCCTACTTTTAATATCAAGTTACTCTGCAAGACACTGCTTTCAGTTTTTTAAAGAACTCTGGTAAGAAAATGGTCCAGGATGCTTCATTAAAACCCACGGTACAAACCTCCTTTGACCTCAGGAAAAATGAGACCACACCAAAAGGAACCATTTCCCTGTATTTCATGTCAGATTTGGCTGTTGCCTACACCACTTTTTTCTATTCTGGTAAGGCAGGGGAGCTGCAAAGCCACGCAAATAGCATAAATTGTAAAATGTGTTAAAATAAATGAAAGCTTTTTTTTTTTCCCCTGTAGTTCAAAAATCTGAATAATATATGTCCTTGTTAATTGGATAGTCTGTAATAACTAGGTTGTCTATACATGATTTTTCTAAAATGGAAGATGTTCCTGTCAGAAACTAAAACTTACGAACTTTTGAGATTACAGAGCTGTAGTTTAAGTTTATAAAGTAAATGTCATTAATACAGAAATCTTCAAACCTAGCAAATGGAGCAGAGATGAGAGAGCCAGAGGCAAAACCAAGCCCATGTATTTCAAGAAGCTGAAAATTTTGATTAGCTAAGAAAACACTTTGCCTTAAATCAAGAATTTTGGTTTGGAGCAGTAAAACTGTTTAGAGAACCATAAAATTAAGTACAATAAGAGTTGTGGGAAGAAGGGCAAACTGCCTGCAGTCTGATTCATCTGAGCTGTTATTTCTGCTTATTGAATTAATATGATTATTTTAAACAGGTAAATAAATCAGACATTTGAAAATAATACAGCTTAATTTTGGACCATGGCGTTCAGGACGCTTACTGCCGGAAATTTCTGCAATAAATCCTTCCTTAGTAAGTGAGATAAAAGCACCTTGAATATATTTACAAGGCAATGGCACTCTGTAAGTCTCAATCTCAGAAAGTCATACTCCTTGGAGAATTTTGAATCATGGTCTGCCAGTAGCAGAGGAAATAATTTGTTATGTAACATAAGGCTGCTTTGTCCAGGATGTGTATTCTGTGTTTCATCTTTTAGAAATGAAACAGGAAGGTGATTAGTGACTGACAAGAAGATTTCAAGACCTCTACATTGTTACCTATGGAGAATTCCTGTGATTAATGCTGCATTTGCACTAGAGAAAAAAAAAGGAGAACACTTAGAAATCACTGTTTTCTTGCTTTGTCTTTTATGTCTATGAAGCAAGGGATCTGCTCCTCTCTTTACTGAAGGTAAGAGCTACTTTCTACTTCCTCTCAATCTACCCTCTTCCCAAATTGGGATATGCCTTCCCACGATATCCTTCAGGAAACTGCCACAATTCAGGATGCATATATTTGGCAGGCAAAGTACTGCATACTCTGTGTACTAATAGACTGATCTCATTCCTACTGAAATTGGTTAAAGGGCATCTACTGAAACCAAAGAGCAGGTCTCTCTATACCAATCAGTACACTAACAGGAAATTTAGGATAAAGGTGTTATGAATTAACTCATTTCTGGAAAGTGTTTTTCTAGGTTAGGCACATGTTACATCAGCACGTAGTGCTGAGAGTGCCAAGGGAGTACAAGAACTTGTTTGAGTGATATTTGCAGGGTTGCTGCCAAGGAAGCAGTGAAATACAGCATGAAAAGAAATCTAGAGACCAGGAGATTACAGATGGGAAGGAGACAGGAAGAAAAGGACAAAAGGTAAGAGATATGAAACTTAAACTTGTGGGTGGGGACTTCTGATTCTTAGGGGCAGAGGTGTGATCCTGACACTATTCCCCCCTGTTCATCACCCAAGCATTATCCCAATATTGGGTTGGAGGTAGCCATTACCTGGGATTGCTACCAAACTCTGAAGCTCTTTCTTAAGGTTCATAATGTCTTTGCAGAGCTGGATGTCATCCATCCTGCAGAAACAGAAAAAGCACGGTCAGAGACATGCAATGTCCATCTTGTGTTGATGGGATCAGCTAGATTTCATCTGAATATATGATACTGCCCCTTGTGTGGGACTTAGGCACCAGCTTGAAATGCAGAGGTTTAATCTTGGGATACTGACACTGTTCATTCACCAATTTTAACAGATAGCAAAGGTATTTAGTACTAAATACTTGTTGAGCCCTTGATTACTTGTCTTACTGGGCTCTAATTTGTGTGTAGGTCCTATCTGTCCCCTGCGGATTACTTCAGATGCCTTTTGCTTTCTTCAGTGTCACTGAGCATTCTGGAATGGGCACTTGTATGTTGGAAAAATAATGAAAAAGATAGGTGTCCCATATTGCACAGACTGCAACAACAGTTTTCACTAGGGAAAAGAGCAAGGGTGAGAATAACAGGGAGCCTGGGAAAGGGCAGCAGAAGCTGGTACATTATTTGACACAGCCAAGACAAGGTTTATATTCCACTACCAACTTTCTTAGTGAGCTTACTAATAGCTTAGCCCTAATACCAAAGACATGCAAACTGTCATAGTTTGGCATCTATTTTGAGGTCTTGTGCCTTTGGTGAATGTCTTTGATGGTTGACACAAGTGCTTCAACTCCTTCATGTGTGCTGGAAGTCCATTAATGTTAGACAAAGAAGACAGCTAAAATAAAATAATAAAAACCACCAAACCTCTAACACTAACAGAAACTGCACCTTCAGTTTTTATTGAAACTGATACCTATCCTGAGAGCTGCTATGCTGAATTACTCCCCTGGAAGCTAGCAAACTTCAGCATTAGCTTCTGGCAAATGTTTTATTTTAGTGTCTCAGCCACGTTGGCAGCCAAGGCTCAGGCATTGGTTCTGAGGGCTGTATCAGGCACTTCCATTTTGCAATGACACCCTGAAGAATACAAAAACCAGCCTTTGTGATTAACTCTACATTCTTCAACTCAGATGTCACCAACACTATCCTTGGCCACAGATTGCAAAGTCCTTATTTCATAATGCTCTGCCTGAAGTATAGATTGCCTGTTGCCTAAGCACCTGAAGGTAGCTGAAGTGCTATCAGAACATGGGTTGTTACAGTGGTATTTCAAGAGAGAAAACCTGAGAGATTAGGTTGTGTGCATGAGGGTGAGCACACAAAGGATAATGCACTCATATTATTGAATTTAGTAAAAAAATGTAGGTGCTTCTGGCACAAATAGGACTTTAATAACAGCCCATCAGCTTTTATTCCCCTTGCTGCCTCTGCACGGAATGCAGGTCTCTGCAGGGAGCTGTCCTTCAGGTGCTTTGCTCATGTTACTGAAACACGTTGATCCTTTTATTGTTTGCTGCCTTGGTTAACTACATCTTGCCTGTTCTGCTACTTTTATTGTGCTATGACAGCTACTCCTGCTTCCTTCTTACTTCTCTTCCCAAAATAAGACAGTGAAATACCTCTGATAATAATCTTTATTGCTGACCTATTTTCCTTGTTTAGGTTCCACTGTCACATCTGCTGGGGAACTGCTTTCCCACCATACATCTGTCTTCTAAGACTTAATTTTATTGGGAAGATCAGGGCTAGCCTGTGGTTCACTGCAGTACGTGTTTAGGACACTTGGAGGCAGAGATGTTTATACTGATGATTATTCTTGCTTGAGCTCCCCATATTATTCATGCTGATCATGAGCAAAGCCTGATTTCCTCTTGAGATCCATCATGCTAAATGGTACTGAAATTGCTTTGATCACTTAACAGTCTTAAACACTATCCCCTCAGGAGAATCAATATTCAAAATGTGCTAGGATGTGAGCAAGCCCCACAGCTCCTTATCCATTCAACGGCCATTCAGTTTGGGTGTTGCATTAATATGAGTGTTAGTATGTTTGAGGGAAATGGTCATGGTTAATGAAGATGACAGTTTGTGGGCAAGAAATGTTCAATATTGAACTGCTATGTACAAATGATATCTAGCGGCCAGACACTCGACTAGTGAAGAGAACACTGAGCTTATACAAAATAGATCTCCATGACATACAGAGAGAGGATTAAAAAAAAAAAAAATTGTATCAGGTAGATGGGCTTCATTCTGGGAAGATCTGAAAGACACTAATTAAAATACTTCCCTGTATCAGTTTGGCTCTCTGCCCTCCTGAAGGAGCTTCCAAAAGCTAACATCACTGCTCTTCTCTTGGGGTTTTCAGGAATTTAAAATACCAGTGGCAGTACGTTTCATGTGAGCAAGATCATCAATGTTCAGTAGCTCCTACAGCCTCTGTGCTTAATTTGTGGCAAGGTACTGGCCTCATATTGCAACTGTAGTTGCTATTTCTCCCACTATTCTGGCTCTTTTTTAATCTGACTGACTACAGAGCATGTCGCTAGCACTCTCCATATATATTCTTAGCATCTCTTTTTTTCCTGATACTTAAACTTTGTTCCTGCCTTGCAACTCACAGGAGAGAAGTAAGTATGTGGCCGTGCACTTCAGGGCTGTATCAGCTCTGTGACAATCTGAATTCAAAAAGTCATAAGCTAGATGACCTCTCTGGAGTCTCAGCTCTGTGGGCTAGTGTGGCTAAACCCACCATCTGCACCAATCCTCTTAAACACATGAAACATCCTTCTTCCCATCTGTGTCAAACAGCCTTTGTGTTTCATCTATTCTATGGTGCTGATTAGGAAAAAAATGAAAAAATAAAAAGATGTGGTTAAATGACTAAAGGAGGGCTATGGGACATATTAATAAAAACAGGTCAAGGCTTCATCCATCTCACTTAATGAAAGCAGGAGGTATAGTTGCTTGTAACTATAATGCACATCACACATCTGCCAGCAAATAATACTGAATGTAGGGCTATAATTGCTGCCCTGGGCAAGAGTCACCTTGTTGCCCACAAAGGAAAGGGAAAAGGAGGAACTCCTGGGAAAGAAAGCTCTTGAAGGCAATTCAATCTGTACTAGTACAATGAACCTTCCTCTCTCTTCCCCCTTATACTCTGTTTCTTGGATGTGAGCAGTTATAGGAGGCCCAGGAGAAGTCAATGCTGCTTCTGAAAATAAATCAAATCCCAGTGGATTTCTCACTTGAAAGCTGGATAGTCCCCAGGGCTTGACTGAGAGCATATTTGTATTACCATCAGAACTCTTTAGGAAGTAAAAAGAGGTTTTGGGAATCTTAAAGAGAGTAGGAATCTGCAAAGTAGCAAAAGCAAAACTCCTTTGGGTCCCCTAATCTATAGAGAAGCTGGTGTAACACACTGAGCTTAATTCCACAGCATTTTCTCTTCTGTGTTATACGTCAAATCTATCAGAGTGCAAGATGGGCAAGAAGAGAAGTTAGAGTGTTGTCCAGCTTATGTCAGAGCGCTGTTACCTGTGCCTCTGGTACTTTTCTCAAAGGAGAGCAGCACAGTCAGGTTGTTGGTCTGTGCAGAATGCAATGGCTTTTCCCCCTTTGGATACAGCAGAAATAACACCCTCCAGGTCTGTTTAAGTTATCTACAAGCTGCTTGAGACATTTGCATAAGATTTGCAATATACAAACAACCTTTGCTGACCTCTCTGTTCTCTGGAATGCATAGTACATTTTTTCCAGCCCCTGTGAACTTGTTTTTGATGTTGTAGAGAAAAGCATCAGTAAAGCAAACAGCAGTTACAGTATGGCAGTTCTTCCCCCAGAGCTGAGCTGTAAATGTCTGCCCAGCTATCTTAAACACATGAATTAGGAGTATGATAAAACATCTATCTTATTAAGAGCCCAAACCCATTTCTGGACTAATTGTAATAGTATTGAACTAGGGATGAATTCTCAGTGTGTTTTCATGTAGTTCTGACACAGTCTGCAATTCTGCTTTTCTGCTTTTCTGCTTCTTGATGGCTTATTGCAAGAAACCCACTGCATGCTTAGATACAGCACAGAAACATGTATTATTACTATTTCAAGCTATGTCATCAAAGCCTAAAAGCAGACTCTCTGTTGGCACCCCAAAAAAGATAAAATAACTCATAATGAATAAACAGCATGAGCAAAAGATATTCTAAACATGTCACAAAATGACAGGAAAATAAGTGGGTTGGAAGAGCCTGCAGTCAACTGGCACTGTGAGTCAGCCCCAATACACATCGCCGTGGTCCAGTAAGAAGAATGCTCTGAACACTGTCATTGCCACAAGTGAGGTGGCAGCATGAGTCACCTTTGCTGTGCACCATCTGGACTGAGGGGGAGCAGGGCAAGGAAAAAGAGAAGAGACCTCCCATGTCTTGGAGGCTGAGGAAGGTAATGGCAGCCAGGACAAAAAAAACAGCATTCTGTACTGAACACAGAGGAAGTGTTTTGGCTGGTTTCAATAGAAAATATTCCATAACAAAGTTTTTATGTTTTCTTTTCAGCTGAGGAAGAAAATCAAATTCCCTAGTGTGAGATTTAGGTACCATCTAGAGCCACAGATGGAAAAAAAAGAAAAAATTATAGTAAAAGGCAGTAGAAAAATCACAAAACGCTCACTTTAATGGTCAGCCAAAGAAAAAGAGACAGCCAACAACTTCGTCAAATGATTAAGATTTGAGAGTAAGAACTATTAATAATAGGTAAATAAACATAAAATATATTTTTCATTGATTTCAGGAAAAACAGAGCAGTTCGGTGTGTCTAGAGAGCTCCTGCCTTTGCTGAATAACTTTCAAAGCTAGAAATAGATCTCTGCTCTGAAGAGGAGGTCTGAGATTCTTTTGTTTTCTGCTATTGCATTAAAGTGCTTGAAGTTAAATGTAGAGTGATTTAGTTGGTTCCCTTCCGTCTCTTCCAAGAGGGTTTGCAGGCACTTAAGTTATTTTTAGTTCTGTTTTAATATATTCTGGTCCCAGAAGTAAAATGCTTGTAACTGTTAAGAGTTTCTGAAGCCTTTGATAGTGCCAGTCTAGGAGATGGCCTAAGAATCAGCTGTCATCATAAATCATGAGTTGACATGATTATATGTATCTGAAGAAGGTCACAACATAGGGATGAAAAGGTCATCTCCCTCGTGGTCTCACCAATGAACATGCTGAACACTAGGCAAGAGCAGCCAGTTAGCGATGGAGAAATTTGGGTGATTGAAGTCTGAGCTGTGTAGAAATAAAAGAGAATGGCTACAGGCAGAGATGGTAATGTGTTGTCAAGCTGCAGATTTGTTAAAATAAGGACTGAGGTGGGTAGGTGAGACATCAGTGGAGGCTGCCTTTGGGGACTGCAGGTGTTTAAGGGCTTGCCAAAGCTGTGGGGAATCTGGAATTGTGAAAGTATTCTGGGAATAGAAGAAAACAAGGAGTTTATGTATGCCCTTCTTCTACGTTTGACTCCATTTTGTCCCTGTCAACTTATCGTAGTTTCTTAAAGCTTCTAATTATAAATCTGTGAAATCACAGGCAACATTTGATGAATATAGCACACGTTCTCTGAGTCATTATGGTGTGTGTTTATCACCTTGTTATTTAGCTTAGCACCTGGTGCTGCTCAGGCTGGAAGACACAGAGCTGGCAATTAATATAACAGATTGCTGACCAGCCTGCTTGGCAAGTCAGGTTACAAATCAAAAGTCCTATGATTGACTTTAACTATTACAATAAGTGTGTTTATCTTTTCTTGTTAAAAGTGCTTTCCATTGGAGGAACAGTGGATAGAAGCACTGGACCACAGCTTGCAAAGTAATGTAATTCAGCTGTCACTTCAGACAATTGAAGATGGCAGGAGTTGAAAATCTCAGTCCCTGGAGGTCCTATTTAAGGCATATTTCACAGAAATTCAGAACAGTGTCTAAAGAAGCTGTCTGTATTTCATTCTCACTGACATTGTTAAATTCTCTTGAGCCTAGCCATCTCCTCTTCCAGTTATGAAGTTTTATTGTCAACTTCAATAGTAACAAGAGGAGCTTTCCTGGAAATGTCCCACTGTGGAGGTGAGTATTTCTCTACATGGCAAAAATTGGCTAAGTTAATTTGTCTAAAAACATAAAATAGAGAAGTTAGATTGAAATTCATAATTATCTAACCCCACTGAAGCAGCACACAGAAGAATGCGTGTAAAAGCACAGGGCCAGCTTATGTGCACAGTTCATTTAATCTGGTCTGATAGTTTTATTTTTTGTTATTAGGCAGCAGAAGTAGGAAGCTCTAGATTTGGCTATGTATTGTCTCTAGCAGAATCAATGATTAATCTCCTTCTTAATTTGCCCTTTCTTATTTTTAATTCAGGAGAGTGACTATTTCTTATCAAAGCTGAAAAGAATATAAAGGTATCTGCTATAAAATTAAACACTGACAGTTGATTTCAGGACTTTTCACTGTTGAATCTTCCTAAATCTATCCTCTCCTATTATAGCAGAAGGCAAATGAGAGAGACCACAGAACTACCACGGGTCAAGAGTTACACATTATTACAGAGCATCTTTGCCTATAGGAAGATCAACTGTGCAAAAGGGTGGACCACAGTAACGTACAGTACTTATATATGCATGAGGTATTTATGAATGCATTATCTTGGATACATGGTCTCATGGGAGACAATTTATTCCACTCATGTGATCCAGAGCACAGGTAGCTAAGAAATGGGAAATATAGTGCAAATTACTGATGTAAAAACAACAAAGTCAAAAGATTAAAGATACCCAGAGTTGCTCCCTTGTCTATTAACAGCAATTTGTGACAATCACAATATATATTCAATGTAGAAAATGCTATTTTAAGAAAATTTTCTATTAAATAAGTATTTTCCTAGCTGTTAAACACACATAATAATGAAAATCCCTCCTTTTACTTTTTTTTTTAAGACACAAACATCTCAACTAAGAGGTACTAAATCTACAATTCATTAAATACTTTGCAATTGATATGTTTATTATTATACACCACTAAAGAAAAGAAAAAAACCTTTTCCTTTCCGAGCATTTTCATGTAGCATTTTTATTACCATGCAGTTGAAAATGTAATGTCATCTTTTCCTCTGGGGTTGATTGTTTGCTGTCAAACAGGTCAAAGGAAATGGCCCTGCAGAGAGATCAAACTGAACAAAGGTTGTTTTTTTCTCTTTGAGAGCTGATTTGTATGTATATTTTCAGCTCAAAATGCACAGTCTGGAACTTTGAACAATTCCATCCTGAACTCATATTCCTGAGGCTTCTGGGCTCCTATCTGAAGAGCTGGGAAACATTCACCAGCTACCAGTTCTACAGTGGGCATGCTGACATTCTTGAGGCTACCAGATCCCTGTCAGTCCCCTAGAAATGCTGTCCCTAATCTCAGAAGCCTCAAGCTTTGAGTATCTGACAATTTTCATTACAGAAACCAGGCTGTGCCATTTCCCATCTTACAGTTTACTGGTTATTTCCTCAAGGACTCTGGGTATTTGGAGGTGAGCTACCACTGCAATATCCTTGGGATGGGAAAGGTGTCATGCAGTCACGGTCATGAATTACTCCTATCTTGCAGGACAGTGTGTGCCACACTAGGGTGTATCAGTGGGACAGCCATGGTAATCTTCATAAAGATGGGCTTGGTGTTTTTCCTAATGGTACCTTATCTTATGAAGCTGGCAACCTGACATGTATATTTACTGAAAAATATATATCATCACACAACTGCCTTATTCTCTACAGCGTCCCAAAGTGCACCCTATGTTCCTAGAGCAAGATACAATCAGGAAAAAACAAAAAAGGAAAGGAAGTCATTCACAGTAAGTTATATTGTATTGTTAAGATTATAGAACTGTGAAGGGGAAAAGATTTATTACTGCTTTCTATGAAAAGACAGAGCTTATCAGAAAACATTGACAACAACAATAATGCTATTCTTAGTAAACAAAGATCTGCTTCTGTTGGAGTCTTTTCTTTGTGCTAACGTAACAGCTGTGTGCCAAACTCAGGTAAAAGTACCAGATGCTGTACACAGAAGTAAACAGTCCTAAGAGAATTCCATGCTTAACCTTAGAGGATGAGAAAATAGATACTACACAGTAAAAAGATAAAAAGTAGCAATGAAGGAATCAAAACTAGCCAAGAAAGCAAAAGTCAGAACACCTGCTTAGCAATGTCTAGCCAGTGAGTTACCACCGCTATTCACACCTCAGACAGTGTACCTCTTTACATTCCACACTCTTCCTCCCTGTCACCCTTACCCAGGGTGATATTTGATGTGTGTCACTGGTGCCACACGTGGCATTAAGCCACTGAGAAGTCACGGCTGATACTACGCTATTGAGTCACTAGAGACAGAGATTTGGTTGAAAAAAGTAATTAAAATTTGAAATTAACTTCGTTCACACAAAAGCAGTACTTTGCAGGGGTTGCAGAGAGCCAGGCAATCGGCAGCCATACCTTTTTGTACTTTAACATACCAATGCATGGTGTGTACTGCAAAAGACATAAAGGAGAGAATCCGGCCTGACCTGTTCTGGGTTATTGTTCTTAGAAGGAATATGGACTATAAATTTTTCTCCATGATGAATTTGCCCTAAATTTGAGATTCTACCACTATGTCCAATACTCTACAGAATTACCATTGCTGATTATCCTACCTCTACTACTACTAGCAATGTGCACATCAATGTCATGGCAGCAAAACAGAGATTTATAGGGTGTTATTTGCAAAGTGGAAAAAGGATAATGGTTAAAAAGGCAAGTAAATAAAAATTAACACTGATTGGAAGCAAGAAAAAAACCCAAACCCAGGCATTGATTAATGTACTTGGGACAGCTAATGATGCTGTGGGATTGCTAGTAGGAGTTTATGACCAGGACAAAGTCAAATTGCAGCAAACTTATCTACATAAAGGTTCCTGAGATTACAAGTAAGCAAACATAATAGCATAAAATGGTCTAAAAACCTGAATGGATCTATGGAGAATTTGATGATGTAGATATTATGAGCCCTCTGGAGAAGAGGGAGTCATAACAGTCTGTAGTGAGTGTACAAAGACAATGACCAATTTTAATTCTTCTAAGTCAATGTGGAGGTGAATTTGGCTTTTTCACAGTATTAGTTTAGCAATGTAATAACCACACAGACATTAAGCAAATACTCTGTGTTATAATATTTTTACAGATAAAACAAGTTCAATGAGGTAAATAAAACTGTGTTCCATAACTGCCTAAAGCAACCTAGTAGTGCTTACTATTTAATATCTCATATGCCCTATACCTTAAAAAAAATTACATTCAGTATCACCTACATGGCAGAAGAAAAACCACTCCCAAGACAGCTATCACAGGGGGAAGCAACTTCCACACTTTTAGTTCAAGGTCGTCCAATATTGCTGGCTTCAAGTTTTGCTTTGCATCTGGCAAGGTACTGGTATCAGGCACTGGCAGATTTCCCAAGGAGCATGCTTCTTGATGGCAGTGAATGCTATTTCATAGGAACTCTGTGCCCTTTCTATTCACAGATATAGACATTAACTGTGGGTGTGTCCTGGTTTAGGTGAGAACAGAGCTGGTTCTATTCAGTGATTTTACTTTTCAGCTCAGTTCTTCTAACTATCTGCATTTTCTGAAGTTGGTAAATTGTTTTTGCAGACAGTGTTTGCTGCTGGCAGTGGTAACACCCCATGGTTAGAGTTACTACCAAGGGTTGGGGTGCAGACCAAGGCCACTGCTGGAT
>JANHGN010008431.1:55793-67645 GCA_024605025.1 Megaceryle maxima
TGGTGCCTGCTCCACAGCGTCAGTGGTGATGGAGATGGAATTTCCATCAGGGGGGTTGAATTTGATACTGGTTCTGTATATATTTGTACATATTCCATTTTTATTATTATCATCTCATTCTTATTAAAGCTGTTCTAGTTTCCTTTTCTAGTCACTAAGTCTCTCTCCCTTATTCCCTTTCTCTTCCCCTTTGGGGAGGGAGGGGGGTTAACAGAGAGCATTTGTAACAGGCCTAAGGGGCCTCCCTGACCCTGAACCATGACAGGGTGATAAGCTCTCACCTATACTGTCAATATTTACTGGGTCAGAATATGCTAATACTTTCTAAAATGCATGTAGTTTGCACTAAAAATCCTTTTGAGGTTCAGTTTTGATCTACTCCTATACCATATAGAGTTCTGAGGTTTTGCTGCCTGTCTTCTCTATCAGCTATACTGAGCTAACCCCCACATAATCCAGCTTTACAATAGTGCCTAATTCCATGCATTCCAGTGACAAGAACCCTAAGGTGCTTCTGAAGCCATACACAAGTATCCATAGCAGTAACACATCGTGTGCAACAAAGAGGGTGCTGCCTGAGCAGCATCTCATGTTATGAGTGTTATCAGGAAAGAAAAAAAGGAAGTATAACAGGAGAATTAGACAGGAAGAGAGAGTCTGTATTTTCTGAAGTGGTGTTTGCTTTCCTGAACAGCAAAGACATTGAAAATTTACAGTTTGAACCAAAACTCTTTTTATAGAGAACATTTTAAGAAATGAGCTGAGAGAAGCCTGAGAAAGAAGTGAGGGGAATTCTGGCTAGCTTTAAACAGATGCTTTTCCATACATACTGCTTCCTTCATAATGATATCTGCTGAGTCCTCAGCTTTTCTGAAAATAAACCCAGACGAGCTAGAGATAGCATATGAAGCCTTTAAGCAATATTTTCATTTCCTGGGCTGTTTGGAGATGGTCACAATGGCTCCTGGCATAATTTTATGATATTTCCCAATATCAGTAGCATAGAAGGAGGGATGTTACACACAGACACTGTTGCGACATAAACTTGACATATCCTGAGGAGGTCCATCCTGGGCAGTAAGTGAGGCAGGGTCTTGAGACAAAATAGGATTCAGCAATGTAATTACAGAGCAAATAACAGTGCATCTGCTCTGACTTGTCTGTGGTTGCCTGAGCTAAAATGTGATTGCCAACATAAATTGTGGCATTACCTAATTGAGGAAGGCTTGATTTTATAATCTGAAAATTGGTTCCACATAAGCTTTAGGTAATTCTTCACAGAAAATAGGTAATCAGCTGGACGTAGTACAGACCTCCTGGATATGAAGAATACAGCTGTCTTCAGCCGTCCTCTTTTTCTTTTTGAAGAAGGAAATAACATCATGAGCAAAATGAAGGATGGGCTTGAAAAGGCTTGTATTTGACTTGCAATTTGCACCAAGGTCTGAGAAGCATCATGACCTGTTAATCCATTGCTTCAGGTGATTTTTGCTTTCTTTATTTCTTTGTATTGGTAAAAAGAAAACCAAGAATTATCAGAAAGCTGGCCTCCTTTAAAGTATATATACAAGAAGAACTGTGGTACATAGCATGTAATCTGTTAAATAGATAAAAGAGTTGAGGTGCTTCCATTGCTTTTCAAATAAAAAAAAAATCAGGGTACAGGCTAAGAACATCTAAGGTGCAGGCTGTCACATCTAATTTTATTGAGCTTCACTTGACAAATTTAAAAAAAAATGTGTTTTGCAATAAAGAAGCCTCACAAATTTGAAATTTGGAGATGTCTACTGGAGCTTCCTATACTGTATATTTTTGCTTCATTATATAATACCACAAAGTTACACTATTTAAATGTATCTTTAAGTGCTTTAGTTTTTAATTACTGAAATGAGGTCTCACATTAGGTTTAGTACACCAGTAAAGAATTTCCTCTTTTGTCTGCAAGGAAGAACCAAAAGAACACACAAACAACTCTGTGTGTCTTTTCTAAGGAAAACAGTAATTTCAACTAGCAGTCTTAGAGCAAGTTCCTTTTATGGTTTAAACCTGCATTGCTCTGACAGAGGAAAAGCTTGTTCTATTTCTACCAGCAACAGGTCTAGCTTGCAGTGTTTTGTTTTCTTATTCCTGAATGTGAATATTGTTAGAATACAGTGTCTGTGCTGTGAAGAGTCGTGGCAATTGCTGGTGTGTGTAAGTAAAGCTGAAGGCTGTAAACCTCTAACAGGAGGGAGCCGTGGCCACTATTAGGGCTGGTGATGCACTCAGAGCACTAGCCCTCTAGCATATTTCCTTTATTATTAAAGCACAGCTACAATGTACTTTGTCCTTGCTTTAGGTTCTGGTTACATGTGAATAAAAGTATCAGTCATACAGAGAGAAGTGAGAAAAATGAATGCTTACTTTTAAAAATATAGCTAGAGATGTAAGCTGTAGCTGGATGTGCAAGCGATACAGAATTATTGCATTGTGATCATGGTTTTAGAGTAACTTAAAGCCCAATTTAACTCAAGAGAATTTCTGCTCTGTTCCTAACAGCATGAGGGGAAAAAAGAGAATACAAACATATCACATATTTTCTCCATTTCTCTTTGTATGTTTCATTCTTTTGTTTTAACTGAACGAAAAGCTAGAGCAGGCACAAGAAATAAAGACATCTGGTTCTCATTAAAGCTGGTCTTGAACTCAGTGGTCTGAGTGTAGGTGTAGCACTGATAGTTAGCAGCCACATGTTGGAAGCTGAGTCTGCCTTAAATCTGTCTGAGGCAGCTTGGTTTCATGCAGTTGGTTGTATAGGTCATTCACAGGGGAATCTGGTCCTGTCAGAAGAAAACAATTACTGAAATTCATGGCCTACATATAGATTTCTGATCTTGGAACACTGGCAATGCATATACTTCAGGAAACAACTGCAAAAAATTAAATATGGCCACATATAGTCTGCCACAATATGCCTGAGGTAGAGTTTATGTAATTTGCTTAAACAGATACAAATTTGGACTGCTGAGGTAACCATGAGTTGTGTTGTTAATCTCAGCAAGAGGTCATTAAAAGACATTTTTCATTCAAAGATGTTTGTCACTCAAGCCAAATGCAACTGAGCCCCTCTGTTAGTGTAAACTATCCAGAATGAAAGGCAGTAAAGAACAGGTGCTGCTCTATTATTTGGGCATCACTAGCAACATGCTTCTCACTTGTCAGGAATAAAATGTAAAAATATATTTTAAAAAGAGATACAGTAAAATAGACATTTTTTTGGACTCCAAAAAGCTATTAAGGGAGGTATGTTTTAATTCTGGAGGCTGCTTTTTCCTTCACACTTGATGAGCCAGTATGAAGAACTTGCCTGTTGTAAAGGGGCTTAGAAAGGTGGGAAGCCTACATGGGGCTTGAAAAGTCATGGTAGGGGCATCTTGGTTTGTAATTAGAGTCCCAGTGCAGAGACTGATGCTCTCACTATCACCATTTCATTCAGTAGGGTTAACAAACTGAATTTAACTGCCTCAAGGGTTAACGAATGGTGTCAGAATATTCTGCCACAGAGAAGGGAGCAGTCAGTCTAGAAAGCTGTGTGAATAACCCTGGAAAAGTGGTCATCTTTGCTTGCTGCTGTTGAAGGAATGAAAGGGTCTGTGGCAGTGGCACAGTCTTGCTGAAGACAGCAGCAGCAAGCTTGGCTTTCTGTGACTTAGAAAAGACAAAAAGGTGGTGCCATCTCTGGCGGTTGCTGCCTCTGTCACCTTCCTGCTCTGCTAATACCTGGGGTCAAACCTAGTGGAGCCTCTGGTGCTCAGAAGAGCTTTCCTCACTCAGCCACGGAACGGCGCAGAGCGTGTTTGGCTGGTAGCTAATGTGGGAAGAGTACTGTTGTACAGTATAAATGTCAGTTAGATTCCCTTTTCAATAAGCAAGCTCCTCTGTGTTAAAGTCCTTACTCAAACACCTGCTAGACAATACAGAGTAAAGAGTGTGAGGAGTGTGAGCATGGGGGAAATGAAAAGAACAGACTGGATAAAAGAACAAATAGAACAAGTGAAAAACATGCAAAATGATGGCAAGCAGATGGCTGCCATCACTCTCATTCACCAGGACAGTTTATTTCAGTGCTTTGTTTGATACAGAAAATGTCAAGAGAAGGGCAGGGCTCAATGATGAGGCTTCTTTTGGATTCAGTTTATGTACAAGCCAATAACCAGGAGCAGGTGTGACAAAATCTTTCCCGTTTACATTAATTGTACCATTACAATATTATTAAAGGTCAGGGTCACTATTACTGGCCCTTATTCTCAAAGGTGTCTAAGCAGTGATTCTGGGCTGAAGTCTTTGGGGATAATACTAAAAAGACATATGTCTGTGCTGTTTGAGAGTGAGGCTTTTAAGTTCTGGCAGTGCAAGTCAGGGCACCCAAATTAACCTCCATGTGTAAGGGTTAAAGTACTGGTCCTATCTTTATACTTTAAAGGGAGAAGAAAGCAAGTGAGTTTTTTCAGGCTCCTGTAGCTTCATTAATGCCAGTGGTCTGGGTTCAGCAGGTTTTAAATCTACTACTAGATCTTGGCCTGTTAGTAAAGGCATTTGTACTCAAAGAGAGATGAGACTTGAAAATAATATACTCCTTATTAATAAGTTCTGGTCTTCTATATTCTGTGATTTAGGAATATAAACCCTATTGACTTCATCATCAGATATTCCTTATCCTTCAGTGAGGCTCCTATACCTGACCCTTTGGTGAGTTTTGAAAAATCTCTCTTGGAGTGTTGCTATTTAATTTGATATGTCAAAATGTGGTTTGTGTTCATAAATGGCTGCTATTAGTCCAGAAGACAGTGTGCTCTCCTGTGGCATGAACTGTCTAAGACCACTAATGAAGCAAGGAATAAAGCCTGAATTATGTTAGACTGTGAAAGCTCCAAATCCCCCCTACCTGTTGGTGGTTTCTTCAGACAAGTATCCTTCCCAACAAGGGTTGAAGTCAGGTATAAAAATATGCTCTGTAGACACGTACTTTGTTAAAGTTTCCTTTTGTAAGTAATAGATCCCTTTTATGTCTTCTGCAAATGATGCAGAATAAAAAAGGTAATTTCCTTTGCAACTACAAAAATAATTTCCCAACGGCATTTTGCAAGCATTCACTTAACTGGGGTGCTCTTTATCTTTCTTCCTTTTAAAATGTCAAGCAGATAAAAGTCTTCTAAATAGCATTCTTTCCTATTTTGATTAATTTTGCATAGTGTTTTCCCAGAAGTACTGATACTTACATAAACCTGAGTTCTGATTCTCTTCTGACTAAGACTTCACGAAGTCTCTGGATCTTTGCCATCTCAAGCTCAATTTCCTCAGGCATCATTGTTGTTTCAGCCATTGAAATGATGTCAAGCTGATCTGTGTATGAAAGCAGAGAAATTTAATTAAGCTAGACAAACTGTCTTAATATGTTTTGGTTTTTTAATGTAAGTTTAATCACAGAACTAACTAACTATAGGGTAATTAATGCAAGTAGTAAAGAATGTTCTATCTGAATGCTACATTGACTGGTTTCTCTATTGTTTTGCTTATTACTGTCAGAGTAACCATGTTGAAGTGAAAGAATCCCTAAGCCAAAATGACATTCATTTTGTTATTCAGAACCTCTCATACCTCTAAGGAATCCCAACCCAGTAGCTACTGCTCCTTAATTGATATCTCTACCAACTTTGGAAGAATAGCCATAGACTGCTACAAAACTCACTCTAAGCAATTCCTTGCAAGTCTGAGGAGTTCTATCTTAGTGCAAATGCAGGCAATATAAACTGATGAAGGTTTTCTACCTTTAATTCTTATAACTTTTCATGGCATTCCACCATGTCAGTATGACTAATAGCTAAAGCCCAGACCCAACAGAGAGGAGCCAAGGATGTGATTAGAAATGATCAGGGCCTAATCCTTAAGGGACTGAGTGTTTCTCACTAGGGCACTGAAATCAGTTGAGGAGACAAATAGCACTTAGTCGTAATTACTTGGCAACTGGTAAGGCCAGGGTCTCTCTATGATTATTTCTGTAAAATTGACATATTACCTCTTCTAATCCAGAGAGAAACAGGGCTATGAACTGTGTTCATTGAAGGTAGAGGGAACCAATTTATAGAAGGTGGATTTGGGAAGCAGCAACTTGGCCTCTGGAAGACCTTATTCCAATTGTTCACCATACTTGGCCTTCATTCTGAACAAGAATTGAGAGACTAAAAAATAGTGCCTGCATGTTTTGGCATCCAAGTGGAGAGATATTCCTGAAAACAGGCCTGTTTCAGCTGTGTTGGTTTAAAAAAAGGAAAATGGAGAGGTCAAAATACACCCAGCATGATTATGCAGAAAACAGGAGACAAAAAGCATCAGAAAAAAAGCTGTTCAATTAATTAAGAGGAGACAAATTCCAAAGTCTCTCATGACAGACTAAGCACAAACAGCTGAGAATTTCTGACAGAAACTTGGAGTGGGAGTAAAGCTACAAAATCTCAACACAGCTTAGTTCACAAAGAGCTGTTACTAAAGAAGTTCCATACATATAAAGAAAATAAAAACTAAATCATTGTGTTCACTGGGATATATTTAGTTGAGGTATAGCCTAAATGTCCTAAGAAATGTTGTTCCAGCTCTGTCTTAAATGGCTAAATTCATAGTGCAAAGCACCTGAGTCTTTTGAAATCCCAGACACTAGTTTAGGTGTTGAAATAGAACCGGGTTTAGCTTCTAATTTCTTGGAAATTCTAGTTCTGTTTGAGGAAGGTTGAACACCACTGAAAATGCCTTAGGGACTGTATCCAGCCCCACCCTTTCAGTTTTCACTAGATGATTATCAGATATCAGTCAAAGGAAACTAGAACAAAGATTCTGGAAGTATAGTTTTGCCTCTTGTTGCTTTTGGGGTTGTGGAGTTTCTTTAGCTGCTTTGGTGCAAATTTATTTTTCAAAAATATTAAGCAGGAAAATAGGAAGTTATTCTGATGCTACCATGAATTAAAGCAATCAATACTGGCAATTAGAAAGATAAGTCACAAATAGATTACATGTACATACATATTTTAAAATTAGTTCTCAAGAGCTCAGAAAACAGGAAAAAAAAGTATTTTTACTCTGCAACTCTAGCTATAAATGCCTCAGTGTTACTGCTTGGATCAGATCAGATATCACACTGTGATTTCAATAATTCAAGAGGGGAATCATGACCAAGCCTTATGCCCTGAGTATGTGCTTAAAGCCAACACAAGAATTAGTGTGAGAAGCAGTAGTCTAGTCTGACCTCTTGAACAGTCACAGATTCTCCTTCACATCCCACTCAATGTGTGCTTGAACTAGAGAAAATATTTTTGAAAGGCATCCAAAATTATACAATGTTTTCAAAAGAATCAAACATGTAAACAAGGCACCACAAGTTTGAAAGTGGAGGGAAATAAATATAGAAGCTATAAAATATTAGTTCACAGCATCTCTGCAAACTTAAGAGATAATGCAGAGAGACAAGGAATGGTATAATGTATCTTCATAGCAGTACATGTGCTGTGAACATACTGTAAGGTCATTAATTCTTATGGAGATCTCAGACGGGATGGAGCTTGATTCAAGGAACTTTGAGAAGAAAAGACAAGGCAGTTGAGATAGGAAGAAATTTGAAGATGAGAATATAGAGAACTGAGTATGAAGACACTGTGATGCTGGAAGAGATTAAGAGCCAGTTCTAGAATCTCCAGCTTTTCTAAACCTCCCTTCCTAACAGGTAGAGACTCCCATCTCACACCTTCATTGTGATCCCTGCAAATCGCTAACCTGTTTGTGTCAGAATTACTCTTCTGATACTGTGGATAATTGTTTGGCCTACCTGGCAGCAGCTATGCTGAAGGATAATTAATTATTTTTCATAAAATGATTTCAGCTCCTGGGATGCAAACCACTTGGGAAAGAATATCTTCACATTATTATGCCTCTGAGTAAAGCTCAAGCTCTATCCCAGTGACAAATGACACCTTTAATGCTTTGAGACAATATTCTGAACAGCTTCACACAAAAGCCTCTTACCTTTTCAAAAAGAAGAAATATTTCCTTTTATTTAAAGCAGGCATGCACGAGTCAACTATGTTTTAGCACATATTGTTATTTTGTTCTGTTTCTGGTAATGAGCCAAAATTCATAAATCAAAAAGTGGAGACAAAACTGAGATTAGTCAGAGCCAGTGATAGGAGAAAACTGTTTTGTCTGCTCTGCAATCTCCAGGATAATTTTCAGTGAAAAACAAGTAAAATATTATTACTGTATGCACAAAAATATATTAGCACGAAAATGATTACCATATAGAAATAAAATTCTCAAGCAATTACATATAATGAGAAGGACTGAAGAGGTAAACCTGAATCTATTTATGCATGTTTTTGCTTCAGATTAAATGCAGACTAGTATATTAAATGGGGTATGAACTTAATGATCACACCTCAATGTGCCAGCCAGAAATGGAACGTTAGCCACCTGTGATGAAAAGCAACAAAAAAATAAAATGTCTATCAGTCAGTAAGTACAAAGGAAACTTTAAAAGAAGCCTGTAGTGATACAATGAGATCTGGAAGAATGCGTTATGCCTGGTGTCAATAGTTTCAGACAAATTGGTAAGGAATGCTGTAAGGAAAAAATAATAATCAGCAAAAATCCTGCTGCTGGCACTTGATGTGAACATACTGTGTTCACTGAGAAGTTCATTGTCCTTTACAACCATTAGCTGCTTTAATTTTAATTATGGGGTTTTGTGATCATCATCTTCCTAAAAGACAGAGGCATGGAGAAGGTGAAGCATATCAGTAATGCAAAGGATCCCAAACCTATGCTGTAGGAACCCAAAACGGTATCATCGTTATTCTGGTGGTATCCACATACTGAACAGCAATCAGACCTCTACTCCATGACCACCTAAAGCAACATGCAGGCTATTTGCAGTCTAGAGGCTGCAAAAGAGCTGACTGATGAACTGCTTATGGATACATAGTCTGTGGCAGATCCAGTACAAGGTCTGCTGGATCATGGTGTCTCACTGGGACATTGTTTATCCTTTTTCTTGCTTGTGAATCTGTTGCTGTTGGAAACTCATCAGTCATTCAGTCTGGAAGAGTCATCTCAGTCATTTAGCAACAGAAGAGCTGCAGCACAGGTAAGGGTGGTGGCCCAGCTACTCTGCCACTTTTTTCCTCTTTGACATGGATGAGCCATCTTAAATGAGAGTCTGTGTTTGTTCAATCCATGACTGCTGAGACTCCTTTAAAGGATTGCAGTATAGATCAGCTATAAGGCTTCTCTAATGTAGACAACACTCAGCAACAAACCTGGCTGCTCAGCCCACTCAGTTATGGTGCTTTAGTTGAAAATTATTTTAAGTCTTTGTTGCCCTGTATTGAGGCCTATTTCCACTCCCTCAAATTGTCCAATAGTAAGATAATCCTTGCTAAAATAATGACTACGTTTTGTTCCAAATTTGGGTCAGCACTTTTGGGGCTTTCTCAAGAATCCAGTGAAATTTTTAAGTTAATCCTTTTTCACTGAAGTATATTAAATGCTAATAAAGCATGGTGCAGCAAGTCCATTCTTAATACTGTTTCATGTATCAAAATCAAGACTTTCAAGACCACTATTAGTTGATGAGCCAAAGCAAAAGTAAGCAGGAGGCACAGGTTAGAGATGGATGGAGAACCAGATAGTGCAACTTGAAAACAGCACACTTGGTGGAAATTAAAATAGTTGCATAATGCAGAAAAATAAATTGATACATTACAAAATATTTCAGATAAAATTTGTTCATGTGAAAAAAAAAAACAAACAAGATGATTCCTGTATTTTGTCACTAGCTTGTCACCTGGAGGCATGAACAACTAGTCTTGTGGACAGGCCTTTTACTGTACTTTTTACTGTTGCTTTATATATTCAGAAGCCCAGAGATTGTGGTGGTTTTTGTTTTGGTTTGCTTTTTTTTTCCTCTTTGATCTAACCCATGTGGAGCTGGGTGCAGTGGCCACTGACTAACCTTCACAGACAAAGCCTACATCTAATTGCTTATTCCTAATCTAGCCTGCTGCAGCATTCTATGACTGTGCATTCTAACAATGATTAAATTTGGCATGTGTGGGAAATGATCTTTATTCAATGTTTTATACTGGAATTGCCATATAAATATAGCTAATAGCTAAACACAATACAAACAGCTGCAATATATTTTGTTTGTTCCTGGCTTCCCTACCAGGGAGGTAACATTGGGCAATTTAAAATGGGTAGACCAGGGGAAAGGGGGAAGATGACATAGGATAGTAGCACTGTGGAAGTCACCTGATTGTTATGGTGCTGAGCACATCTCCCCACTCCTGCTGGTTTGACTGCTTGAGTTCAGGGTGGATTTTGACATAGTGCAGGTGTCTGGCTTTGAGAAGCCTCAGCAGAGGCTCCATCTCCTTTTGCTCAGAAGCAGATTTCAAGCTGAGACTCTGGCCCTTGGCCCTTGCTCCCCACTGGAGACCTGGACTTGACTTCCCACTTGCCTGCCTTGTACTAGGGATTTGCCTGGAGATCTGGACTGTGGCTGACCTTGGTTGTTGTCACCAGATCTGCGCTGCTTTCCTTGCTCAGGTACCCCTGGGCTGTGACCTTGCCAGTGAGGACACTGTCCCTGTCCCTGCCTTGTTATGACTCAGCACAGGGCTTGCCTACCCTTTTGGAGCTGCCAGCCCTTCTTGCACCCAACACTGATCCCCCACCTACAATTATTAATGGAAATACTTTGCATGACTGCAGTGAACCTTGGACAAAGGCTTACTTCACCAGGGTATCCCTTTCTTACTTATCATCATTTCCAGAGAAATTCCAAAGGACTCTGCATATATAAATATAGACTGTGGGAACTGGTACCAGATTACTGCACATCTCTTTCTGACAGCGGTGCACAGGCTTATCACCTGCTTCTAAGTGCATTATATAAACTCAATGCTTCACATTCTCTCTTTCCAAGAACAATGTTACAAATATTTTTATACTGCTTGTGAGTCTCAATGCCTGAGACAGAAGCTGCTCTACATGCATTCCAGGAACCAGTCCTCATCCTGCTGCAGAGTACAGTCCACATTACATTTCAGTGGGTTGTTTCAGAAAATGCTGTGTCCTCCCCTTCTCCCTCAAGCATTCACTTCCCCCTGCTTGTCAGCTGTCCCTCCTGATTCATCTCTTGCACTGAAAACAGACCAGTGATGACAATTTAGTAAAAGTTGGAATCATGCTTCTGGTTGTATCAGGCCTCAGTAACCAGCTAACAGCGGTGCACTGATGAGCACACCTGCCTGGTGGGCTTTAACACTGAGGAAAAAGTCTCTCAAGGCAGTAGTAGTGTGCAGTGGCTATGACTGGAGGAACAAAAAACTAATGTTCTCCTCCCGTAGATGTGATAAAGTTCTCAGAGTCACTTTGCTTCCACTGCAATCAATAGCACTGAATACAGGAGATACACAGATGAATTTTGCTTCTAGCAGTAGCTTCTTTTTTTTTTTTTTCCTCTCCTTACTATGGCTGTTACAGCTTTTGAATCCCTATTAATACTTCTCTATGAGTTGAGCAACACAGTTACTTATTTTAGAATTACTAACATGTCGAGTCATGAAATGCACTCCAAAGGGGAAGAGAAAGGGAGTAAGGGAGAGAGACTTAGTGACTAGGAAAGGAAATAGAACAGATTTAATGAAAATGAAAATAATCATAATAAAAATGGAATATGTACAAATAGATACAAAACCAGTATGGAACCCAACCCCCCCGATGGTAATTCCATCTCCATCACCACTGATGCTGTGGAACAGGCACCG